>JAXCLQ010006562.1:0-25265 GCA_035584115.1 Cedrela odorata
ATATATATATATATGTGTGTGTGTGTGTGTGTGTGTGTGTGTGTGTGTGTGTGTGTGTGTGTGTGTGTGTGTGTAAAATGAAAACACCTTTCCCCCATGTTACGCTGTTGCTTTCTTTGGCCAGAGGAGGAACTGTTTGGTCATTTTCTCTTCCGGAAAGCGACGTGGTTCTGTTTTCTGATCATTTCGGGGACCATCATTTCGCTGTCTCGTTTTCTGAGTCTCCTCTGTTTACTGACTCACTGAAACCAGAGGCAGAAGGAAAATATATTTTGGGTTAATTTCGGTTCAACCCTTTATTTATTAATAATCATCATAACTAATTATAATTTATCATCAATTTTCGTTACACTCCATACTGTCATCCAATACCCGAAAAATAATATATATAATTAATTTTTATTTAAATTAAAACAATATTTAATATATTTTTATTTTATAGACTCTTTATAGAAAATAATTGACTAATTTTATTAGTCAAATATAGTCAATAATTAATTTTAACAGTCGAGGTTAACCGCGTGGGAGTGAGTTAAGGGTTAATTATAAAAATTGTTGATAAATAAAGGGAGTGAACCCACCCAAAATTAACCTTAATTTTTGCTTACAGCAATCAAGGTTAAAATAGTAATTTGCGGGGATGAGAAGTTTGTAATTGCGTTATTTGTAAAGTCTAGAGAGAGCGACACAACAGAACAGAGGTGGGGTTATACGGAAAACACCAATTCTCGAGTCTCTACCATGTCAGTCAACAAAATTTGACCACTTTTTTTTTTTTACACCACCGGCAAAATTATAGCTGTTTAATAATTATAAATCATTTTTTCCCTTTTTTTTTTCTTTATTTAAATAGTTTCTAAAATTTTTGGTTTATATATCTTATCTAAAATTATACAGAGCGCACGTAAAAATAAATAAATACTTTTTTTAAAGGGTTCAACCCTTAAAAAAAAAAAAAAATTGCAACAAATGATTCACTTCGGATAACGTTGTAATTGTAACATCTTAATTTGATTTTTTTTAATTTTTAATTTTTTTATAAATAATTATTTTTTTAATTATTTCTTTTCTTTAATTAATTTCTCTTAACTCAATTTTATTCGTCTCAACACAATACTTATAATTAATTAATTTTTCTCCTTCTAAATCTTAAATATTTACTTTTATTTTTGGCTGTTTGTAAATTTTTATAAAAATAAATTGCAAACATTATAAATTTTGATAGTTTAAAGTTAGCAATTGTATTAATATATTTAATTTAATATTTAATCTATTTATTAATTTTAAAATTTTATTTAGTATTTAATTTAGCTATTTTAGTTAATATTTAGTTTAATTAATAATTTTAAAATTTTGATTAGTATTTAATTTTGTTATTAATTTTTAAATTTTTGTCACTATTTAATTTTAAAATTTTAGTTAAAAAATAATTTAGTTATTTTTTTTAGTATTTATTTAGTTATAATTTAATTTTGTTATCAATATAAAAATTAGAGTTAGTATTTAATTAATTGTAAAATTTTAGTTGTTAATTGCTAAATTTTATTAGTTATTAATTTAATTTTATTAATTATTTTAAAATTTGTTAATTGTTTACTTGTTTATTATTGTTGTTAGTTACTAATTTTAAATAAATTTTGTTAGTTATTTTGATTATTATTTATTTTATTTTAATTAAAATTATTCATATTTAAAATTTGTTAGTTGTTTACTTGTTTATTATTGTTGTTAGTTATTTTGATTGTTATTTATTTTACTTTATTTTAATTAAAATTCTTTATATTTAAATTTTATTAGTTGTTTACTTATTTATTATTGTTGTTAGTTATTTTAATTATTATTTATTTTACTTTATTTTAATTAGAATTATTCATATTTAAACTTTGTTAGTTGTTTACTTGTTTATTATTGTTGTTAGTTATTAATTTTAAATAAATTTTGTTAATTATTAATTAATTATTGTAGTTAGTTATTTTAATTAGAATTATTCATATTTAAAATTTGTTAGTTGTTGAATTTAATTATTTTTGCTTTAGAAAGTTATAATTGGATTTAATTTTTATATTAGAGAGTTAGAGTGGATAATATACAAATTTAATTGAAATTAATTGTTAAATAATTAAACCAAAATGGTATACTATTCGTCACAAGGATCACACAAATTTAAGAAGAATAATCTCATAGTACAACAAACACAACAAAAGTTACAACAACTAGTAGTAGTTAGAGTAAACAATTTAGGTATGAAATATGGTAAGTTTTTGAAAAAAAAATATTGAGCTTAATAAAGTAAGATGTAATCTTTGTGGTGGGATGTACATGCACAAAAAAAGGGATGAGTTCGGTATTCTTAAGAGAGACATAGACAAAAAATATTTAGGATACTTAAAAAATTTGTAAAAAAAAACACAAATCAGAAGAACAAGTGGGGTACTAAGTGATAATTTTTTGTTTGATCCTACTATATCGAGAGATGCGGTCTGCTAATAATTGATCATAAATGATCTACCATTTACACAAAGTGAATCTCCATATTTTGTTGAAATGATGCAACAATATCAACCCGCTTTTAAGAAAATACATAGGACAACAATACAAATGCATACACTTAAAAATTTTGATGAGATGAGACAAACTTTAATCATCATTCTCAAATCAAGCGATTGTACATTTTTATAGATATCTGACAATTGTAGAGGTGTCAATAATTTATATTATATTTGTGTTACTTGTCATGGAATTGATAAAGAGTGACAATCAAGTAAAAGAACTATAAGATTTAGACCTTTTGAATTTCTACACAACACAATGACTATCGCAAAAATTATTAAAAGTGTTACACGAGAATATTTAGGATTGTAAATAAAATTCTTTATATTTTATTTGATACACTATCGAATAACACAATTGTAATTCATCTTTTTAAAGATATACTAAACATATGTTTAGAAAGAAATTTTTTTCACAGTAGATGTGTTTGCCACATATTAAAATTATGCGTGCAAGATGATTATCAAATAATGAAGTAAACAATTGATGCAATTAAAAGTGTTGTGTTTCATTTAAAAATGAATCCAGCCAGAGCCCAAGCATTTTAGGAATTATGTCATCAACGCGGGTTGAGGTGTAAAAAATTAACTATAATCATGTCAACGAGGTAGAACACCACCTATGAAATGCTCAAAAATATTTTACCTTATAAAATTCCAATAATGAAAATTTGAAACATGAAAAGGAGCAGTTATGAATTACTTGAGGAATATTTTAGAACTGTAGAAATTATTTTGTAGTTTTTATCAACAATGAAAGAAGTCTCAAAACTTTTATCTACGCAAAATTATCCAACAAAGTATCACGTAATTCCTATATTATGTAATGTTACATATATTTTTAAACAATACATGGAACATCTGACATTCGTTATAGTAATGTCAGTCATAGTAGAAAAATTTAGAAAGTTTTACAATGACACACGTTTTATATTTCATTACACTATATCTAAACCTTAGGATGAAGGTTTCTGATATGAAACCCTTATAGAACAATTTTATAAAATCTTATATCCAAATGATTATGAACATTTGAATCGTGAAACTCAAATACGTATCCAACAATTTAAGAAAAATATGTCATCAAATCTTTCAAGTGTTTTTTACTCGTACGAGATTGTGCACTTTGTGGGTATTTAAACATCTACTGGTTGTGAAAGCTCTTCTTCGTTTTCTTCTGCTCTTATTATTTTCAGCAGCGGTTGGAATCCATACATGAAAATTAACAAGAGATCAAGAAAAACACCACCGTCATTCAATGAGCTCTCATACTATATGCAAGGTCAAACTATTCAACCGGAGGGAATTTTCGACATTCTAAAGTAGTGGAAGGAAAAATTACAACCTTTATCCTATTTTAGTAAGAATGGCACAAGGCTTTCTCACACCACCAGTGTCTATGATTTTATTAGAAAGTGCATTCAATTTGAGCGGTCGAACATTGGATTCACGTAGAAGTACAATGGCCCTAAAAGTTCTAAAAATGCGAAAGTTGCTTCAAGGATTGAGTTAACAAAGAAAGAAGACTACAACAACTTCAGTTGCAATTAGCTCATACAACCGACTTTAACTATGAATAGGATGAGGGAGAGGAAGACGAAGACAAAAAATGAAGACAGTCAATAACCAATTATAAGTAATTGTGATTTAGATTTAATAACTCTTAATGAGTTAAGACCCAATGTCCCCCTCTTTGTAATAGTTTTTCAATTAACTTATTTTGTTTTTCTTTATTTATTATTGTAAAATATGATTGAATGTAAAAATATTTATAAGGTTTAAGTTGAAATGTCTGAAATGTTAATGATATTATATAAATATTGATGTGTTTATGTGTTTTTGATGATAAACAGATTATAAATAGATTATTGTGTATCTCATTCTTTACGAAGTCAATTTCACTTGTAAAATATATATTGCTAAATGAGATTAATATTTATACGTTTGAATGTGTTTAAGTATAATGAAGATTATGTATAAATATTTTTATGTTATTAATTGTATAAAATTAAATAATTTTCTATGAGAAATCTGTGAACAAGTTAACATAATTGATACATAAAACTTAAAAGATCGATAAATGTTTAAAGAATTGATACGGGAAGGTTTAAGGATCGATACATGTAGAAAATGTTAATATGCAGAATTCAAAGGATCGACACATTCAAAGTCAGAAACTTAGAAAGAAATATCAAATCAACCAGATCGATACTTATAAGAAAGATAATCGATATATTCAAGTCAAAAACTTTAAAAGAAATTATGAACTTGACCAGATCAATATCCTCTCTAGAGTAGATCGATATTTTTAAGTTAGAAATTTAAAAAATAATTACGAAATTAGAATTAGCCTAAAATAAAAACTGATTCGGAACCGAATTGAAACCAAAGTGTTTGAAAAACTAGAATCGATCTTATTCAACCTATTAACAGTTTCATTATTGATTTCGATTTAATTTAATTAACTTTGAATAACAGGACCGACCCAAACTAATAATTTTTGGTTTGTACCAATTCTTTTTTAATTTATTGACCAGGACCGGTCTACAATCGCCGATTTTGAACCGGTAGACATTGCCCAAATGCAAAAACGATGCAAAAACGATGCACAGAGAATTTTCATGATCACACCGATTCACTAGTATGGATCAACCAACTTGGGACCTATCTGTTCATCACTTTCGTTCGTTTGCTAGTGGGGCCAGGTTTTATCAAACCTTGAATATTAATAATTAAATAAAAGTTTCCTTCTTAGTTTTTCGGTGTGGAAGAGAAACGGTACTTGAAAAAAATTTCTTGTTTTTCTCAAGGATCCAATGCATAATTTTATTGAGTTTTTGGTGTTAGGATTTTTTAACTATATAAATTCGATGTCGACTACAATTACAATTACGATAGAAATCAATATATATATATATATATATAATATAGTTAAACTCAAAACCTAATTGATTTGATAAATTCTACCATAAATTAATAAATTAAAAAAATTTAACAATTAATAATTATAATAAGTACAAAAATTATAAAAAATATATTTTTTTATTTTAATTTTTTCCAATTAAAATTATTTAATTACAATCCTATAACTGAATTTTTAAATAATTAAAAAGACGACAAAAAATAAAATCTTTCCATCTAATTTTTGATTCACTAATTTGAATGCTTCCTAAAAATAAAAATAATTTTATTGAAATTGAGTTGTTCAATCTCCACCGTTGGATAAAAATAGGTTATTATTATTATTTTGAACAATCTAGATTAAAAATCATATAATTTGAATTTGATCCGAAACACAATATAACTTATGAACACATTTGAAAACAAAAAAAAAATAGAGGTTAACTTAACGAACAATAACAGTCCAAAATGAAAATAAACGAACCTTTTCGGCAATTATGAAGTCTCCCTCCCCATGATTATTTAAATAAATAAATAAATAGGATAAATAAAATCAGACCTTCTCATCCTCTAAACTACTCACTCCCTCCTTAGTCCCTGCCTACACTTCCCTTCCCTTCCCTCTCCTTTTCACTTCTCTCAAAACCCACAGCACAGAAAACATAAACTGAAAGCAGAAACCAGAAAAAAACAGAAACAATAATGAGACTCCTCCTCCTCCTCCTCCTCCTCCTTCACATTTCTCGATCTCAATCTCAATCTCAATCTCAATCTCGCACCATCCCTGAATTCAAAGCTCTTCTCTCTATTAAATCTGCCGTCACCGACGACCCTCAGTCCTCTTTATCCTCTTGGAACGAGACCACCAGTCACTGCACCTGGACTGGCGTCACGTGCGACTCCCGACGTCACGTCACTTCCCTGGACCTCTCCAGTCTCAACCTCTCCGGAACTCTCTCTACCGACGTGGCTCAACTTCGCTTTTTACACAACCTCTCCGTCGCTTCAAACCAGTTCTCCGGACCCATTCCTCCGGAGATCTCTGCGCTGTCCTCTCTCCGGCTCTTAAACCTGTCAAACAATGTGTTCAATGGCACATTCCCCTCGCAGTTATCACAGTTGGGTAGCTTACAAGTACTCGACTTGTATAACAATAACATGACTGGTGACTTACCGCTTGCTGTAACCCAGCTGCGAAACTTACGCCACTTGCATCTCGGTGGCAACTTTTTCTCGGGTCAGATCCCGGCGGAGTATGGCAGCTGGGAGTTTCTGGAATATTTAGCGGTTTCCGGCAACGAACTTGGAGGCAAAATCCCGGCGGAAATTGGTAACTTAACGAAGTTGCAGCAGCTCTATATTGGTTACTACAACAGTTATACTGGCGGTTTGCCCCAGGAATTCGGAAACTTATCTTCCTTAGTCCGGTTCGACGCTGCTAACTGTGGGTTATCTGGCGAAATACCGGCTGAAATTGGAAAGTTGCAGAACTTGGATACTCTGTTTCTTCAAGTGAATGGTCTTTCCGGACCATTAACGACAGAGTTGGGTTATTTAAAGAGCTTGAAATCCATGGATTTGTCAAACAATATATTCACTGGGGAGATACCGGAATCATTTGCCGAGTTAAAAAACTTGACGCTTTTGAATCTGTTTAGAAATAAACTTCACGGGGCAATTCCCGATTTCATCGGCGATTTGCCCGACCTGGAGGTGTTACAGTTGTGGGAAAATAATTTTACTGGAAGCATTCCTCAAAGATTGGGTTCGAATGGCAAGTTACGGGTTCTTGATCTTTCCTCTAACAAGTTGACCGGAACTTTGCCCCCTGACATGTGTGCCGGTAACTGCTTACAAACTTTAATCACTTTGGGGAACTTCTTGTTTGGGCCGATTCCGGAATCTTTGGGAAAATGTGAGTCGTTGAGTCGGATTCGTATGGGAGAGAATTTTCTTAACGGATCTATACCAAAAGGCCTGTTTGGGTTGCCAAATCTTAGTCAAGTGGAGCTGCAGGATAATTTTTTAACGGGGGAGTTTCCGGTGTCTGATTCTATCTCTGTCAGTTTGGGTCAAATTAGTTTGTCAAACAACCAGCTTTTGGGTTCATTACCCGCGAGTATTGGGAATTTTTCGGGTGTCCAGAAGCTTTTGCTTGATGGGAACAAGTTCTCGGGTCAAATCCCGCCCGAGATTGGTAAGTTAAAGCAGCTTTCAAAGATGGATTTTAGTCACAATCAGTTTCATGGCCGGATTGCTTTGGAGATTAGTCAATGCAAGCTTTTAACTTTTGTTGATCTGAGTAGAAATGAACTTTCTGGGGATATTCCTAATGAGATTACAGGTATGAAGATCTTGAATTATCTTAATTTGTCAAGAAATCATCTAGTGGGTAGCATCCCTGCATCTATAGCTAGTATGCAGAGTTTAACTAGTGTTGATTTTTCCTATAACAATCTTTCTGGTTTGGTTCCTGGAACTGGTCAGTTCAGTTACTTTAATTACACTTCGTTTTTGGGTAATCCTGAACTTTGTGGTCCTTATTTGGGGGCTTGTAAAGATGGTGTTGAAAATGGTAGCCACCAGCCACATGTTAAAGGCCCGTTATCTGCTTCTTTGAAGCTGTTACTTGTTATTGGGTTGCTTGTTTGCTCAATTGCGTTTGCAGTGGCTGCAATTATCAAGGCAAGATCATTGAAGAAGGCTAGTGAGTCTCGCGCATGGAAATTGACTGCATTCCAGCGGTTAGACTACACTTGTGACGATGTTCTTGATTGCTTGAAGGAGGATAATATAATAGGGAAAGGAGGTGCAGGGATTGTTTACAAGGGGATTATGCCAAATGGTGATCAAGTAGCTGTTAAAAGACTTCCTGCAATGAGTCGGGGTTCTTCTCATGATCATGGATTCAATGCTGAGATACAAACCTTGGGGAGGATTAGACATAGACACATTGTTAGATTATTGGGGTTCTGTTCAAATCACGAGACTAATCTTTTGGTCTACGAGTACATGCCAAATGGGAGTTTGGGGGAGGTTCTTCATGGCAAGAAAGGAGGTCATTTGCATTGGGATACAAGGTATAAGATTGCTGTGGAGGCTGCAAAAGGGCTTTGCTATCTACATCATGATTGTTCACCGTTGATTGTTCATCGTGATGTGAAATCAAACAACATCCTGCTTGATTCTGGCTTTGAAGCTCATGTTGCTGATTTTGGCCTCGCCAAGTTCTTGCAAGATTCTGGCACATCAGAGTGCATGTCTGCCATCGCTGGTTCTTATGGATATATTGCTCCAGGTATGAGTTGATCTTATAAATTATTTATTTGTAATTATTTTGTTTCTCTGTAGAGATTTTGTTTCTTATGGTTCCTTTGACCATAATGCCTTTATTTCTTGCATTGATATCTACCATACTTTCTTTGTAATTAGATCTAAGTTTGACTTTAGTTTCCCTCCAACATGATTTGCGTTTTGAAAATGTTAGTTCTTCCGTTCAATCAGTCCAGGCTTTTGTATTGACAATATTAAACAGCTTTGAAAGTACATAATTTTTATAATTGTTTGAAAAATTCAAACGAGTACAAAAAACTGGTAGATTTTAACTTCTTGTTTTAGAGAGCACTACGTTGTAACCAAACTTGAGCTAAAATAAATCATCAATGCCAAAAAATTGTTTAAAGTTAAATTTTCATTGTCTGTTTATGTTTCTGATTGAAAAATCCCATTCTGTCATCGCAGAATATGCCTATACTTTGAAGGTTGATGAGAAGAGTGATGTGTATAGCTTTGGTGTAGTCCTCTTGGAACTAATTACTGGCCGGAAACCAGTTGGAGAATTTGGCGATGGTGTGGACATAGTTCAATGGGTTCGAAAATTGACAGACTCTAACAAGGAAGGAGTTCTTAAAATACTAGATCCACGACTCCCCACAGTTCCTCTCCATGAGGTAATGCACATGTTCTACGTTGCAATGCTGTGTGTTGAAGAACAGGCCGTGGAGCGACCTACCATGCGGGAAGTGGTTCAAATTCTAACAGAGCTCCCAAAGCCACCGATCTCAAAACAGGGAGAAGAGTCCTCACCGCCATCAGGTACTACTATCCTAGACTCTCCCAATGCCACAACTAAGGACCCAAAAGATCATCAACGGCCAGCACTGCCGCAATCAGCACCGCCAGATCTTCTTAGCATTTAAAGTGTTATGTTGACAGGGAGTGTTTAGTGTTTGTTCTTTAAATTTTCATGAAATTGTGTTAGTTTTTATCAGTGTTTTTTTAAGGGCAGTGGGAGTGGGTGGGGTTTTTCCCTAATTTTTAAGTTGTTAATGTTTGATGAAAGTTTTCCATGTACAGTCAGATTGGTGGGGGTATTTTCTTTCTATAAAAAAAAAACTGTCTTCATCATCATATCATGTCTATGTGGTAGTAGTAATAGTATCTTCTTTCTGCTGCCATTGTTGCTGCTTCACTCTTTTGCAATGTGATTATGGCACAGCCAGCTGTTTAACTGTTATAATTAAGCAAAACTCAAGCTAACTAGTGTAAACATCAAGGGAAGTAAGACAGTGTTTTCAGTTTTCAAGAAGTGTATTAAGTTATGACTTGTGATTGAAAGTGGTACATTAATTTGGTTTGGTTTGCTTCTATCGACAACTGTGTTTTAGTTAATATATAAAATGTAAGTGCCTTACCTTCCTTTCAATTACCGAGACTGTAGGGGTGTCGTAATTTCCTCTGCCATTAACAGAAATAAAAAATGAAATGAGTGCTCGTGCTCGTTTCCCTTTTAAAGAAGCAAAGAATCTTCCCATGTTTAAAATTTCCAAGTTCTTATCTTCTGCATTTGCCCGCCCTTGCCATTGGGTTTCAATTTTCGGTTTTTTTGTCTTGGGGGCAAATAGAAATGGTTGCTCTGTTCCCCTTGACCTTTTCATTGGGACCCAAACATGCTGTTTGCAATATGCCATGCACGTGATTCACATGCAGTTCAAAAAATTGTGTTATGTGCAGTGCAGAAGAGTTAGTAAGATTGCCCTTTTGGCTTTTTGGTTAGGTAGTTCAACCTAGAATCCTGAAATGGAGATTTTGCAGTCTGGTGAAATTACCCCAATACCCTCACAAAGAGTTGGTGAATATTAAGTTAGCAGAAAAGTAATTAGATATCAGAATATGGTTAAGTTATTGCGTTATGTGCCCTTTTATATGAATGTTGTGACAAAAGTATACGTTCTGTTTGGTAATAGTTTGTTGTATCTTTTTCTTCTACTGTTTGTTTGTTTCTCTGTATGGCTAAGATGCTCAAACGGTGTCAAATTCGTCGGTTGATGGGACATTATTTGAAGGATTGATAGATTTGAAATTGGAAAAGCAAGCCTACTTTTGTTTGGCCTATAATATAAAAGAATCAAAATTAATGTGTTGTCATATAGCTAAAGCACTGTACTGTACTAATTGATTATGTGTTGTATATTCATAACTTCAATTAAAAGGTCAAAAAAGAATTAAAGTAATATTTTATCATTTGAATCATACGTAACATCATCAGTTGAGTTATGTCTGTAAAAATGTATGAGCATCCAATCCAAAGCAACTAGTCGTCAAGAATTGGTTTCTTTGCCAAGGATTCACGCAATGTTTCTTAAATCGTACATTTTCTTTTGCATCCAGGTCCAGGACCTGCCAAATTATACTTGAATTCTAAACATTATCCACGCAAAAGCGTCATCAAAATTTTGAGAAATGCAACCAAAATTATTAGTCGCTGTATGTTCTTGTTTCAAATATTATTTTATTACAAGTTCAAAAACATTGAATTCTTTTTTCATATTTAGCAACAAAAAAGGATTTGCTATTTTTGTTTCTCAATAATCAATCATTTACATTGGCATTGGCCATTGTAAAAGGATTTATTAACAAAATAATAGACGTTGAATTCAAATAATCTGTTGAGGTAACAAAAAATTATTTTTTGAATCATGTACACTAGCAACGATCTTCCTTCTTCTTCTAATACTAACTTGTAATACCTGCGATTACAATTGAAAATTATAAGAGTGAAAAGCTGATTGTCCGAAAAAAACTCTTCGATACTTAAGTTAGTGTTTTATTTGTAGTTATTAAAGAAAGAAAGCTGAAGGAGAATTATAGTATTTTTTTGCCAAAATTTCAGTAATCGTATTTGGTTATAGTTGATCTAATTTTATAGATGTTATTATCTCCTTAATATGGCAGGATACTATGAAATCTAATAACCATAATCTCATTGTGCAAGAATAATGGAGATTCCATAGGTTAAGCATCGGCTTCTGGATTTGGTGGCATCGCATCCTTAAGATTCTTATTATGTAAGAAACTTAATTTAGTAAGAATCCTTATTATGGAATAATCTAGGAATGTATAGGAAAGAGATGAATCATTTACTAATACGTAACTGTAGCGAGGTCTCAGAAATCTTTGTTTGGGGATCGATAAGTTTTGACGCTGCTTGCCCGAGACCTTCGTAAGCTGTGGTTGAGACCTTAATGAGATGTGGCAGAGACCTTTATGGTGCGTCCCTAGGATAAGACTTGATCCGAGCCTCTTCATGATTCTGAGAGGTCTCGGCCCCTATCTCTCCTAAAGTCCTCTCCATACACTTTATTATTATGCCTACCCGAGACCTTTTTCTTCTTTTGCCAGATAAGAACTGAGCTCCCTATCACTTGAATAATTTTTCTTGGGTAGCAGTTGGTCTCGGAACACCATCCGTCTCTTCATGTAAGGCCAGTTCGAGCTTTTATTCTTCTGGGCTTTATGCATACTAGACTATACCCAACATCAAACCCTCTAATTTTAGTAAAAAATAATTGTTCCTTGATTAAAACTAAAGATGACGGTTCTAAAAAGATACGCCTACCTGTCATAATTAAATATTCAGTTGGCAGTCCACTTGTTTTTACAATGTGGCAAGTGATGACTGGCTCTAGGGATGCCAACGTTTCGGAACCCAAGAGATCTAACTGCCTCTAATGATGATCGCCCCCTTTTTTGTTAATAAGATGCATCCTCTCAGCTTCTCCATGGACGTGGTAACATCCCATCCCTTGATTTGTAACGAGTATCTGCGGTTGGGGTTCTTCTTCTCTCTTAATACCCCACCTTTAACTTTTTACCTTTTTCTTTACCTTTATGCCATTACTTCTCCTTTGCAAACAATTTCAACAACAAAACAATAGCAACAACTCAGTTTCGAGCTTTACACAACTTCAAGTTCTTCAACTCTCAATGGTGAGTTTCTTCTCCTTTCCTTCCATTCTTTTGCAATTGATTTTGTGGTATATTTGATCGATTAGGTACATCTTCTTAGATTTAGAGACCTTTAGGTTAATCCTCTTGAGTTGTTGAGGGTTCTAGAACGACCTTTTAACCCCTCACTTTCCTTATGTAAAAACAAAAAACGTCTTTTGGGGAAAACAACTCCGTCGAGGAACAAGCCATCATCCCAATTGCCTTTCCAACTCTGGCGAGGGGAGACTTAGCATATTTCGAGGCAGACAGATTTACCTCGATCATAACAGAAACAGACTTAAAAGTATATATTAGGCTATATAAAATCCCTAAAGGGATTTATCTTAGGGTCCTTGAAGCAAATGAGCTTCCAAGTTGCCGTTCAGAGGGTGAGATAGCTTTCAACAAATAATTTTTTTCACGTAGGTGTTAGACTACCTATTTAGCCATACTTTACCTGAATCCTTGCTTCCTTTGAACCCTTTCTCTACCAACTAAATCTTAACAGTTGGAGAATCATATCTGGTCTGTACGTTATATGGCACCAGATCTTAAATCACGACCCTTCTCTTGAGGAGATTGAGTACATGTTCATATTGAAAGAAATCCCATAAGCAGTTCTGGTGGTTTTACCCCATCATTGGCAACCCTATCTCCAACAAAATTTAGAAGAAAAAATCGTTTTTTGTTGAAGATAATTGGAATTCAACCCCACATTTTCATGTACCTAAACCTTTTGGTGAAGTGGTCTTCTGGAGCGGCAAGCCAGCATTAGTCCTTCATAGTCATAAGAGGGTAAAACTAGTTAGGTCGTTAGCTTCTGACCAGAGCCTTTTACTCTCGGAAGACTAACTGCTTAGTTCGGGTCTAGTAAATTTTTGTGTATCCAGACATCAATTGGCCTCGAAAAAGGTCACTCTTCGAGGTAATCTCAAAGTGACTCGACTTTAGTGTTAGGGTTGTAGTAACTACCTATAGTTTTATATGCGTTTGCATGTGAAATGGCTTCTAGAGACAAGTTCCAGATCCCTTTCAAGTCTTGCAGAGACTTGCCAAAGAAAAAAGGGGAGGAAAAACCCCTTAACCTTCAAAGATCGCCCAAAAAGATCTAGCTAAAGCCTTGGGAGCCTTGAGGGTTGTTGGCTCCTCCAGCGTGGCTTGTCCCAAGGTTCCCTCCAAAGGGGTAGTAATTCGAGATCCGACACCTCTTCCCTCAGCTCCCCTTACTGACAGGAGCAAGCGTAAGGCTGTAGCTGAGGCTTCTAAGGAAAGGGCCAAGAAGAATAAAAATATGTTCAGCCAGACCAACCAGGAGTCAGTCGGATCATGGGAACTCCTTCCAGAGGATCTTCCTGAGGAGAAACGAAGGTTTTTTAAACACTTCTTTCCATGCATCAACCTATAGGTGCAGAGCATTAGCGACAAATTCTCTGAGGACATCACTGGGCTCTTAGGGGAGTCATTCTTGAATTTCCATCTAAAGTGGCTGGGTTAGGTAAGTACTTTCTCTTGGTGCTAAGATGCGATAAATGTTTATATCTTGTACTCCACTAATTATTAGTGCTTTTTCAACTCTTTTACTCGATTATTCTGCAACAAGATGCTGTTACTAGATATTACTCCCAAGCATCAGAGGCCAAGAAGGTGGAGATATACTTGACTTCCGCAAGAAGAAAGTACAAATCCGACCTTAGCGTAGTGCATAAGGAGTGGGAAAAGCTCCAAATAAGAGTGACTACTACTGAGTCGTCTCAGCCCGAGGCGAATAGGATGGTAGAGGCCTTAAGGTCCGAGCTAGACAACCTGAGGGAGGAGGGAGAGGCGTGTCTTTAGAGCTTGAGTAAGGCGTGTGAAAAGCTGCGAGCGAGCTTGGATGCTGAGAAGAAAAAGTTCGCGCTCTTAACTAAGAAGGTCGAGGATGACGAGGCAGAGATGAGAGCTTGGCTTTGCGAGCAGGTCAATGATAACATTGACCTGACTTGAGATGTTCCAAGGCCAATATCTTAACTTGGACCTAGGTTGGCTATATGAAACTTTGGGGCATCTAGCTCCGGCGTGAAAAGGAGAAGGCTCTGACAAAGTGTTCCCTGAAAGGGAGGGGTATCCTAATCTGAAGACCAAAATTGTCCCTCCAATAGAGTCTGTTACCGGTCTCTCTGCTAAGGCCCCTCCTGCAAATGCCCCCATGAAAGTCTCTTTCATAGAAGAGAGAAAGGCTTCTGCGCAGAAGAGAGAGAGGCTCCTCCTGCTAACCTAACGACTCCTCCAACCGACCCGGTGACTCCTCTAGCAGATCCAGCTCCTCCCATTGACCCTCAAGCCGATCATATTGTAGAAGTTTAGTTTTAGTTTTTTTATTTTTTTAATGTAATACTTTAATTAATGAAATTTCCTTTCAAGACTTTTGATTTTCTCTTTCCTATGACTGCTTCCTTTCTCTTTCACCAAGTAGTTCCGCTCAATCCTTGCTTACTTTACGAACTTGGATTACCTGTTAACATTAACTAGGCATAACAATATCCTAAACTGTTCATTCTTCACTTATTAACAGCTTCTTTCACTTAAAGTCTGCTTGCATCCTAGACTTCGTTGACACTCTTTGTATTAGTCGCTTGATAACTTCTTTGATCAATCATTTCCTAAACCAGGCCTAGCAGCCTATTTGGGCCGGGAAGTATATCGGCTGGGAGCAAATAACAAGCTAAAGTCTGGGAACTATGTTACCCATTTTTAGGCTTCGGGAGGAGATTACCCTGAGATGTTTGATGAGACCATCCGAGAACCTCTTTTGCTCATACTCTTTGAGACCGTGCTCAGGGTTTGCTTGAACTGAGGATAATATTACCTTGAGGAAAATAGAAAGTTGACGTCTAGGAATCGTGTCACCTGTATCCAGGCTTCGGAAGGAGATTACCCCAAGAAGTTTGATAAAATCATCCGAGAACCTCTTTTGCTCCTACTCTTCGAGACCGTGCTCAGGGCTTGTTTGAGCTAAGGATAATATTACCTTAGAGAAAATAGAAAACTGAATGCTTGGGAACCGTGTCACCCATGTTCAGGCTTCGGAAGGAGATTATCCCGAGACATTTGATAAGATCATCCAAGAATCTCTTTTGCCCATGCTCTCCGAGATTGTGCTCAAGGCTTGTTTGAGCTGAGGATAATATTATCTCGGGAAAATAGAAAGTTGAACGTCTAAGAACCGTGTCACCCGTGTTCGAGCTTCGGGAGGAGATTACCCCTAGACGTTTGATAATATCATTCGAGAACCTCTTTTTCTCATGCTCTCCGAGACCGTGCTCATGGCTTGTTTGAGCTGAGGATAATATTATTTCGGGAAAAATAGAAAGCTGAACACTTGAGAACTGTGTCATCTGTGTCTAGGCTTTGGAAGGAGATTACCTCGAGACATTTGATAAGATAATCCGAGAACCTCTTTTTCTCATGCTCTCTGAGACTGTGCTCAGGGCTTGTTTGAGCTAAGGATAATATTACCTCGGGAAAAATAGAAAGCTGAATGCCTGGGAACCATGTCACCTGAGTCCGGCCTTTGGGAGGAGATTACCCTGAGACATTTGATAAGATTATCCGAGAACCTTTTTTACTCATATTCTCTGAGACCGTGCTCAGGGCTTGTTTGAGCTAAGGATAATATTATCTCGGGGAAAATCGAAAGCTGAACGCTTGGGAACCGTGTCACCTATGTCCGAGCTTCAGGAGGAGATTACTCCGAGACGTTTAATGATCACAATCTTTTACTTTATCTGTTGGCTGACTTTAGGATTGAAAAATAAAAAATAATTTTATTAACTTATAAGAAAATTTGCTATAAAAATCTCCGATGCTTCTAAGAGTAATACAACTTCAAGCATTCGGCATGCAGGATTTTCGGACTTGGTTTTTGTTGGGGGATTCCAGCTTATAAACTCCGAGTCTAAGGACTTGAGTGACTTTGTAAGGCCTTTCCTAGCTTGCACCTAGAATGCCCTCTCTTGGAACCTTGGTGTTTAAGGTTACTTGTCTCAAGACCCAATCTTCTAGCTAAAATAAGCGTTGCCGAACTTTCTGGTAGTAATATCTCGCTGCCCTTTATTGGTGAGCTGCGATCTTTATCACGGTCATTTCCCTCTTTTCTTCCAACAGATCTAATTCCAAACATAAGTCCTCGTCATTGGACTTCTCGTCATAATTGTAACTTGGAAAGTTGGTATGCTTACTTCTATTGGAATCATCTTCTTACATCCGAAAGCTAGGCTATAGGGAGTTTCTCCTATAGCGACCTTGGGTGTGACTAGGTATGCCCAAAGAACTTTAGGAACTTTTTCAATCCACGCACCTTTGTGCTCATTGAGCTTCTTTTTTAGGACCTTGTTGATGACCTTATTGGTTGCTTCCACTTGTCCATTGGCTTTAGGATGAGCTGGAGTTACAAATCTAAGGTTAATTGTAAAATTTGAGCAGAACACCCTGAATTTTACGTTGTCAAACTGCTTTTCATTATCCGTTATCAGCACTTGAGGTATTCCAAACCTGTAGTCGCCAAGGGTTCGGCTTCCACTCACTTTATGAAGTAGTCGATATCCACCACAACATGCTTGGTGTTTGCACTAGCTTGCGGCAAAGGTCCAATGAGATCGAACCCCTACTGGGAAAATGGCCAATGACTCGCCAAGGAAGTCAACTTCTCTGGAGGTTATCTAGGAATGCAGTCGTACACCTGATACTCATGACACGTTTTAGCTAGCTGCAATGCATCCCGAGAAAGTGTTGGCCAATAATACCCTTGCCTCAATATTCTGTGAGTCATAGCTCGGGCTCCCCATGTCCGCCACATAATCCTTGATAGATTTCATCTAGGGTCCGAGTAGCTTCCTCATATCTCAGGCATTTTAGGTAAGGAATACTATATTCCCGCTTGTGTAGCTCTCCATCAATGATGGTATATCTCGTTGACCCGTTTCTAACCTTTCTTGCGTATTCTTTATCCTCCGGAAGCTTGTCGTCTTGAATATAAGACCTTATCTCATCAACCCAACAATGATGTGAATCTAAAATAGATACATAATGCGTGTGGTCTTCATCTTCTGTACTTCTTTATTCTAGTACTTTTATCGATACTGAGGCGAGAATGTTTCCTTTAAAAGTAGAGGATAATTTTGCTAGCATATCTGCCTTTGAATTTTTGGCTCTCGGAATCTATTTGATTATAACAATCTTTAACGCGTTCAGTGCTTACTTGGCTTTTTCCAAGTATGCCTACATATTACCTCCGCACACTTGGAACTGGCAGTTCAATTGGCTAGCCACTAATTAAGAATCACAGTGGATGTCGAGACCTGTGATTCCTAGAGTTAGAGCTAGCTTGACCCCTGCAATCAACGCTTCATACTCTGTCTCATTATTGGTAACCTTAAAATCAAACTTTAAGGAGTACATTATCTCAATCCCTTTTGGACTTACAAGGACCACATTAGCTTCTCCTCCTTAAGCGTTTGAAGCTCCATCAATGAAAAGGTTTCAGATCTCTTCTTCTTCATTTGGAGTGGTTGGATCTTCTCAGTCAGAAGGTTGTTCTGCGATTTGGTAGACAATGAGGTGTTCCGACATTGATCTTTCGACAATGAAATCTGCTAAAGCTTGACCTTTAATCTCTTTCCTGGGCTTATAGATGATGTTATACTCGCTAAGTTCAACAGACCACTTGATCAATCGACCTGAGAGGTTTGGCCGATGCAGGATTTGTCTTAGCGGCTGGTTCGTTAGCACCACAACTTGATGAGCTTGGAAGTAGGATCTAAGATTCCTTGCTGCCACCACCAATACTAATGCTAGCTTCTCTAGCGACAAGTATCTCGTCTCGATGTCTAGTATCGCCTTGCTAGTGTAATAACTGAAACATGAACTTTCTCAGAATCTTTCTTCACTAAAACTAAACTTATTGAATAGTCGCTTATCGCGAGGTACAGGTAAAGCATTTCTTCGATCTCAAGTCTCATCAGGTGAGGTGGGGATGCAAGATACTACTTCAGCTCTTGAAAGCTATACTTGCATTCCTTTGTCCATTCAATCTTCTTCCCCTTTTTTTATGATCTGAAAGAAAGGGAAGCATCTATCGATAGCTTTGGATAAGAACTTGCTAAGTGCTGCTAGTTGCCTGTCAAACTTTGGAACTCTTTGAGGCAGGAACTTCAAATCCAATATGGTCTTGATCTTTTGTGGATTAGCTTCTATACCACATTCACTAACCATATATCCAAGGAACTTCCCAGCCTGAACTCCAAATGCACATTTCTCAATATTCAACTTTATTTTGTACTTGCTTAAGTAGGAGAAGGTTTCTTCCAAATGCCTGGGGTGGTCTCAGGCCTTCTGAGATTTAGTAATCATGTCATCCACATAGACCTCCATAGTTTCGCCTATCAGTGGTTTGAAGACCCTGTTGACTAACCTTTGGAAGTTAGCTCCAGCATTTTTCAATCCGAAGGGCATTACTATATTGCAGTATAATCCCTGATCGGTAATAAATACCGTTTTCTCATAGTTTGATTCGCGCATCCTAATCTGATTGTATCCCAAGAACACATCTATAAAGCTTAATAATTCATAACTAGCTATCGAGTCCACAAACTGATTGATTCGAGGGAGTGGGAAACTATCTTTGGGATATGTTTTATTCATGTCCGTGAAGTTTACACACATTCTCCATTTACCGTTGACCTTTTTAACCATTACTATATTCGATACCCATTCTGGGTAATGCCTTTCCCTGATGAATTTTGCTTTCATCAGTTTGTCGACTTCAGCGTGTACTGCTTCTTTCCTTTCTTCATTGAAGGTCTCATTTTTTGCTTTACTGGTTTTTGTTGGGGATAGATAGCGAGTCGGTGAGAGATTACTCACGGGTTAATACCCGGCATGTCTTTATGAGACCACGGGAACACGTTCATGTGTTTCTTTTGGATGTCTTTGAGTTCGGACTTCAGTTCTCCTAGAAGTTGGGAACTAATTTTAACCATTTTATGAGTTGACTTCTGATCCAAAATGATGGATTCGAGTTCTCTTGTTGGCTCTAGGGCTGACGATTTTGTCATCCAGCTCCATCATTTTTGCAATTAGCTTATCTCGCGAGTTATCTTTATTGGCTTCCAAGACTTCTCTCCACGGACGCTTCGGTAGGTAGTTTAAGTCTTTGGAAGATACCGTAAAACATGACCGAGCTTCCTTTTGGTTTCCCTTGACAATTCTGATTCCCTCTTCTGCTCGAAATTTCAACTTCAAATAATAAATGCTCTCTACTGCCTTCGTGGTTCTGAGAAAAGGTCTTCCGAGAATTATGGTGTAGGGTATTTTGAGGTCGACCACTTGGAACTCCACTATTGTAGTCTTTTGGCAAGGCTGTTCTCCGTGGTGAAAGGTAGCTGCACTATTCCCAAGGGAAAAATGGACGATTCCCCAAATTCATAGAGGACAGTCTCGGCAGGTTGGAGTCTCAGATCTTCTATTCCCAAAGAATCTAAAGTTTTCTTAAAGATAATATCAGCTGAACTTCCCATGTCTACCAAGATTCGGCTAACCCGAGATGTTCCCACCGTCAAGGTTACTAACAAAGCATCATCATGTAGGTAATGCACTCCCACTTCGTTTTCATCCATGAACATAATAGGTACCAAGGCGAGTTTTTGTTTCTTCTTGGCTTAGACATTCATGATATGGATATTCGACGAGGTGTTGGGTAAAGAGTATCTGGAGTAACTCTTTCTAGATCTGTTTGAATTCTTAGCCAATGTTGCTGCACCTGAGATCACCATAGTCTTTTCTTCTCACCTCGGTCCACCCTCAATTTCCTAATCCGAGACTTTAGCTTCATCCCCCTCTCTAGTTATCCAGTCTTGCATGTAATTGTTCCATATCAGTATTTCCACCTGATTTCTAATATCAAAACATTCATCTGTCAGATGTCCAACGTTCTGGTGAAACTCGCAAAACTTATTTTTGGCCTCTCCCACTGGTTTGGCCCTCAATGGGCAGGGTTCCACTAGTATAGTTCCTCATCTTGTAATCTCCTTCCAAACCTGTGAGATTGAGGATTTTAAAAGAGTGAAAGCTTGATCTCCTTGAACATGAGTTACTCCCCTTGTGTCATCTCTCACAGGTGAACGGTACCCTTTCGAACGAAAATTCTCTCTTCCTTCGGTTGTCTCGTTTCGACCTTGACCTCTTCTACTTTTTCCGTCAAGATCACGAAAGCTTCTCCTGTCGTCATGTTTTCTTCCCGGATCAATCCTGGGATTTCTAGCCTCTTCAAGAGATCGTGGTTTGAAAAATTTTTCTTCCCTCATCTTGAAAGCAATTTGATCTTTAATCTCGATCTCATTCAACAACTTTCATAAGTGGTCATAGAAGACTTCCTCACAGCGTATCATCCTCGGTCTACTCGTAGACTTTTCTTGGACCTTTCAGAGCTAAGGAGTGATGATGAGCCCCTAATTCCATCACTTCATCATGATATCTTTTTGACAAAGCTCCTAAGACTTTCACTCTCTTTTTGCTTCATGAGTAGTAATGAACTCGGAGTCTTGATGTTGATGGTAACACCTCTAAACTCATCAAAAAAGATTTCGTACAACTGTTCAAAGCCGCTGATGCTGCCGGGTGTCAAGCTGGTGAACCATTTTCTTGCTTGTCCTTCCAGAGTTAGCGACAACAAGCGGCACATTTAGGATTCATCCAACCCTGGATTAGCATCATTTCCCTGAATAGATCCATGTGTAGCGATGGGTCGGTTTTGCCTATGAAAGAGTTGATTTGGGGCATCTTAAATTTTTGGGAAAGAACAAAGTTCAGTATTTTTCGGGAAAAGGGAGATTTTGAGTAAAAACTCATCTTTAGCGAAGCATCGCTCCCCTTTTGCCTCTCCCTCTTTTTCTGGTCTTCCAACTCCTCGACCAATTTAAGAACACGGAACTCTAAGTTCTCAACTCGATCATTGTCTTCTCTAGATCTCCTCTTTCAGAACGGGCTCCGTACAGAGCCTTCCCTTTGCCGTTTTTGATCTAGAAACACTCTCATATCCTCCTAGCCGGGACAGTGACCCGATCTCCTTTTACAAACTATCGTCGAATCGTCAGGTGAATATTCAAATATCTGTGGCAGCTTGTTATGGAGCCTATCGGCATCATCATCGCCATGAGGTTCTTTAAAGGGATACCCAGAAATCTTCCATTTGCCCTTCTCTGCAGTAGTGTATTTTCTCCTAGTAGTGTTTTGGCAATGTTCTGTCAGATGATTTGTGCATGTTGCAACTGACACACTGTTCTCAACAGCTTCGACTGGTTTGGGCATCTTTAATGCGGGGGAACCAGTTTGAAACATCTTCTTTATTCGTACTACTTCATTAGCTAAGGCTTGAATCTGCCTATCTTTTTCCACGTATTGCTTTTCATTCTCCGCCAACCTTTTGGTCAACCAGGCTGTTTCTACCGTCTCGGATGAGGGGGAGTGGGTGCGGTGACGAAGCTTTTAAATCAAGGTTCACGTTTTCCAGTGGCAGCGACTGATCACTAATATCTTGATTAACAGTTGTATGGCCATCCACAACATTGTCATGAGGATTCCCCTTCACCATTGCTCTGTTTCTTGTCATATACGTTCGTGAAGTTGCCCTATTTTCCTTTTTATGGTTGTTTCTGACTTTTTGCTCAAATTCCCACTGACGGTGCTAGATGTTGATACAGTAAAAAATCTTTTTTGTAGATCCCATACACCAGCAACGATTTTCCTTCTTCTTCTAATATCAACTCGTAATACCTGCGACCACAATTGAGAGATATAGGAGTGAAAAGCCAGTTGTCCTTCGAAAACCCTCCGATGCTCAAGTTAGGGTTTTACTTATGGTTATTAAAGAGAAAAAGCTGAAGGAGGATTATAGTATTTTTTGCCAAAGTTTCAGTAGTCGTACCTAGTTATAGCTTATCTCCTTTTGTAGATGTTATTATCTCCTTAATATAACAAGATATTATGAAATCTAGTGACCAGAATCCCACTGTGCTAGAATTATAGAGATTCCATAAATTAAGCATCAGCTTTTGGATTTGGTGGCATCATATCCTTAGGATTCTTATTATGTAAGAAGCTTAATTTGGCAAGAATCCTTGTTATAGAATAATTCAAGAATGTATGGGAAAGAGATGAATCCTTCACTAATATGTAACTGTAGTAAGATCTCAGAAATCTTTGTTTGGGGATCGTTATTATCCTGAGATAAGTCTGCCCGAGACCTTCGTAAGCTGTGGTAGACGATGTGGCTGAGACCTTTATGGTGTGTTCTTGGGATATGACTTGATTCGAACCTCCTAGTGATTCTGAGAGGACTTGATCTGAACCTCCCAGTGATTCTGAGAGGTCTCGGCTCTTATCTCTCTTAAAGTCCTCGTTATACCCTTTATTATTATACCGACTTAAGACTTTTTTCTTCTTTTACCAGATAAGACTCGGACTCCCTATCGCTTAAATAGCTCTCCTTAAGTAACTGTTGGTCTCAAAATCTCATCCATCTCTTCTTGTAAGATCATTTTAAACCTTTATTATTCTGGCCTTATACATTCTTGACCATACTCAACATAATCATCCTTCTCGAACTCTAGATAAAAACAAAATTATAAGAAGCCAATTGAATCATGCAAGCATTTAGTAAAATAATTGGTAGGTTAAACATTGAACATAAATCATTAGAACCTAATCTCACCTACTCACACTGGCTCTCCTGGACGCTTAATTAATAAATACATACATAATGAAATTACATTAAATGCCAAAATTTTCTGTTAACAAGTCGGTAATTAAACAATTATGCATCCCCAAATACATAGGCTTGTTGTCAAGTGCCCTAATTAACGGGTTGTTAAGAAGGTTTTTGGTTTGCAATTTAATATTTTAAAAATATAATAGTAATTTAAAGCTTTAGATATATTTGTAAGGGGTAATAATCAATACATAGTCAAATTTAAAGTTTTAGAGGGTAAAAAGTTAAAATTATAAAGTTAGAGAATTTATAGTTGTAGTAAAAAGTTAAAATTATAGAGTTAGAGAATTTATAGTTGTAGGCATTAAAATATCAAAAATATAAAGTTAAAAGATTAAAAATCTAAATTTTTTATTTTATAAGTTGAGTTGTCCATACATTTATAATAAATTAAAATTTGTGGGGCTACGAAACTCAATGTTAAAGCTTAGTACTATTATTTGAGTTCTTACTTGCACATATTTAAATATTTGGATCAAACATTAATTTAAGATAGCATCAGAATCACTTTAATCAAGCAGTCATGTCTTTGATTCCTTCCAAACTCGTTTGGTATTGGTCTTACATGCGCGAGGGACTCTATTAAAACTTAATACTATTATTTGGCCTCTTATTTACTAGCTTGAATTTACATTAATTTAACATTTCAAGTCCAAACTTATACTTACGAGTTTAAAGTTTTGAGTATTGTAAGTTGGGGAGTTTATTAAAACTTAATTTTAATGTAACACTTCAAATTCCAACTTACGAGTTGAAATTTTTGGATCAAATGTTAACACTTCTAGTTTTACTCTTTTATTTACTTTGTGATAATAATAAAACCTTACTCTTGTATTTAATTATTAAAATAAATACAAGAATATTAAGAAAAAAAAAAAAAAGAAGCTTGCATGAAAAAGAAGGGCAAACTCAAGTGACTAATTTTAAAATTTTAACTTATCTGTTAATTTTTAAGAACATAACAACATAAATTGTGTAAAAGAAATTACAAATTATAATTTTATTTATGATTTTATCAAAATTCAAGGACACATATGTTATCATTTTTAGAATCTGAATACAATTTCATAGAATTTATAATTATTATTTTGTAATATTTTGTATAATATAGACTAGATTTCCATTTTAATTCAACACATTTTCTTAAACTTTTTAAAATATAATTCTCATTTTAAAAAAAGAAAGGATATATGAGTCAAAATTACAAATCAAATAAATCCTAAAAACCTTCTAACTAGTGAAGCTCAAGCTATAATCATGGTCAGTGTCATTGCATAATAATTGATAAAAAGACCATGAAAATGGTATATAGATGTAATAATACATACATGTATTATAACCAACTCCCTATTTTCATGTTTAATTTTATATTTACAACATTATATAAAGTAATGTGCCTTGTGTATGCTAGAAATTTAAGCTACAAGAAAGTATGTTGTAAAAGCATATAGATATAATATGGAATTATCAATTTTGGGTCTCTTTCACCCTTTTTTTTTTCTCCAATTGTCGGTGACCCCCCACCTCCTTAATCTTTTTCTATGGAAACCCAATTAATATCATGTTACTATTACACTTTCATGCTTATATATATAAATTATTTTTTTTTTCAATTTTATATTGAGCCCAATTTAAAATTTTAATTTTTCTATAATTAAACCACTACAAATATATATATATATATTAATTGAAGAAATAATATCCCATTATAATTTTTTGTAAAATATAGTTGCTTAGAAAAAGTT
>JAXCLQ010006562.1:25365-47461 GCA_035584115.1 Cedrela odorata
ATATATATATATATATTAATTGAAGAAATAATATCCCATTATAATTTTTTGTAAAATATAGTTGCTTAGAAAAAGTTGAGTATATATATTTTAATTTTATAAGTAATATATTTTTATTGGTATATGTATAGATAGAGTCAATTTTATTTACAACAAGATGAATGTTTGGATCATATTTGAAATGAGGTTACATATTTTAAATTTTTGTCACAAATTTTCATCATCCTCAATAATGCGCATTCATTAAGTGAATGATATATTTTAATAATTTTAAAATTTGACATTTAGTAAATGGATGGGATATTTTTATAATTTTTCTTACAGTATCATGTCACATATTTAATGAATATTATATTAGCTAGGATGAAAACTTGGATCAAAAAGTTAGGATATATAAAATTACCCTTATATTTGGGATGAGACATGTTGATATATACAAACCCAACCTACGAAAATCAATTTTACAAATACTTGGTGTGCAGGCTGAAACAATCACCATCGACAACTTTTCAAGAACAAAACAGCAGCATACAGAAACAAACAAGCATACCCAAAACAGAATCACAAACCACATCAATGAAATCAGAATATAACAGAAAACAAGAACTAGAAATACTTTATTCAATCCAACCCGAAGAATTTAAAGAAAAACTTACTTCTTTCTATACCCTTACCAAGATTCAAGAATGTGACTCTTTTCACTTCTCTTAAATCTGTTTTACTAGCCCAAAATACAGTTATCATTAACTAAACTTTAATACTGACTATATAATAGAATTTATACAGCTCAGATTTAAAACTTAAACCACCTTATGTATAGCTGGACTATTTGACAAAACTAAATACAAAGAAAAGCTTTATATTTATAACGAGAATTTCGAATCACTTATAACAAGACGGAGAGAGTTAACGGTGAAAGAAAATAAAAATATAAAATTCAATAATCCGATGGAAGTTTGGTGTGTCAATTAAATGAAAATAATAGAAAGAAAAAAAAAAAAAAAGGAAGTGAAGTCAACTGTTTTAAATGGTTCCCTCCCCAGCCAGCCTACACCATTAGAAATCCTTAAATTAATGTTTGCAATCTCATTTATTCCTTTGTTTTGACTTCATCGCCTGCATTAATACAGCTTGAAAAACAGAGCAAGACAATTTACAGAAAAGCAGAGCAATCCAAAATATTCAGATTCAATTAATACACATAATTTGTATAATTGTACTGTATGTACGAGAACTTTTTATCTCCTTGTCATGAATATAAATTCAAATTATTATTGATGGGATAAGGATTCAAGAAATGACAACAGGTGTTGTCAATTCAATTGACAACATTTAGTAGTGTTATGTAATAAGCAACGTAACTCATACTCTTCAACTCTAACTCTGTTCTCTGTAGTTTGATAAAAAAAAAATGCAAAAAAGGACCAAACCCAATGGAAATTAAATGACCACGAGTTAGGAAGAATGGGTTTTTTCGTGAAAGTAAAAGATGAAAATATAAAAGGGACAGGATAAGTCCAAAATAATTTTCCACCAAAAAAAAAAAAAAAACAATATAATAGCTTTGCTTTTGATTGGTAATGTGTATGCCATTGCCGGTCAGTCATTGATGGTATGGGCTAAAGTTAAAAAGAAAAGACACTAGTGGGTTTTGAATTGATATCGCATGACCCACACACCAGAAAGCATCCAATTTTTTCTGCCTAATTCATGTTTCCATTCCGTTGTTCAATCTTAAGGAATACAAGGAATTTTTTTTTAAAAAAAATTAAATAATATTTTTTAATTAAAAGTTAAATATTAATATAAAAATAAATAAATTCGTTTTTTAACTTTGTTTTTAATGTTAAATCATCGCAATTTGCTCTGCATGTTCATAACTTTTCGAAAATTCAATATAAACAAGCAAGTGGTAGGGCACATGAGAAGAAAATTAAAATGCACCTGCAAAAGAAAATTAAAAAGCTATATATAGCTTTTTGCTTTTGCACTAAGTTGGACTTTTTTCACTAATTTTGTCGGAGTAATTTATACATAAAGTAGAACATCTGTAATGAGAAAGACCACTGTCACACACTCACACTCGCATACTTCTTGCATTATCAACAACATATATATATATATATATATATATATGCCCCCCTCAACATCATATCATCATCTCCATTAAACCAAATCCCCAACTTAACCTAAGTGCACTTTTATATAATTTTACAAATTTAGCATTTTATATTACAAGCTACATTTGTAAATCTAAAAATAAAATAAAAAAAGTTTATAATCTATGAATGAGTGAGTGGGTGGGCAAAGCATGGTGGGTTAGGGATAGGAATTGAACTTGAAGAAAAGAAGAGGCTGGAGGGTGCATGCTTTTTTAAATTAATAATGTGATGTTTCATGGGGTTCTGCTTTTGTAATGATCGTTAATGGGCCAATCTTTGAATCAATTATGTTGTGTTTCTCCATACGATGTTTTGTTTTTCTGCATTATCATTGCAAGTCAAACCTTCAATGCTCTAAGTACACGCTACTCAATTACTTTGTTTTTTTTAATTTTACGTACCACTTCCCTACCAAGAATACTATGACCAAATTTCGCTCCCACGCACATGCGCAGAAGCTCACAGTGTTGTGTCAACTGGCCTAAAATAATCTACAGGTCCATTATGTAAATAGTGGGGTGGATTTACAATCACTTCGAAGATGGATGCTAAGAGCATCTCAAATTACGCTGATTGGATTTGGATCCCTTTTGAGGAAGGTACAAACATTTAATTGCACGACTGCAGGTATAGTTAGAAATAGGGGACTGCATTTGGGCTTACTCTTTCCACTATAATTTCATACCGATTGGAGCCTAGACTGCCTGAATGAAATTACAAATTGACGAAGAAACTGGGCCACAGCAAATTTATCAATAATTCACATTTAAATTTGATCTCACTTAACTTAAATCACTGTCATCATTTAGCTAATTTCAAAATAAACAGATAATAAATTTTATCAAATGAAACATAGCATTTGAGGTGATTGCATATGTTGCTTGAATCAAGGGGTTTTTTTTTTTTTAAAAAAAATTTTAAATTTTTATTATAAATGTTTCTAATGAGAGGTTTTTACTTAAGTGATTGAGTCCAAAATGAATTGAATGTATTATTGTTAATTGAGTTCAAAGGGTACAAATTATTAAGGGAGTTGGATTTCTCTTTAAAAAATGATGAATATGTGAGTTGTTGTTGAGTTATCGAGATATTCATACTTCTTTTTAAAAGAGTCATTGTTAATTATTTCATTTAGAAGAAGATGAGTTTAAATTTATGAGTCATTGTTAATTGAGTTTGAAGTGGATTGTACATGATGAGTATGTGAGTTATTGTTGAGTTGTCGAGAGGTTCAAACTTCTCTTTAAAAGAGGATGGCTATATGAGTCATTGTTAATTTATTTCCTTGGAAGAAGATGAGTTTGAATTGTACAAGTGATTGAGTCCGAAATGAATTGTATAAGTCATTGTTAATGGAGTCCCAAGTATATTGTATGAGTTATTGAGAGGGATGGACTTTTCTTTAAAAGAGAATGTGTATATGAGTTATTGTTGAGTCATCCTAAGATTCAAATTTCTATTTAAAAGAGGGCGAGTATGTGAGTCATTGTTAATTGATTTCCTCTAAAAGAAGATGAGCAGACAGTAAGATTGATTGAATTCAAAATGAATTGTATGAGTTATAGTTAATTGAGTCTAGATAAATCTAAGAACAAATGTAGAGATTATGCAGTAAAGTGCTTGTTTGTATTTCAGTTCTCAAAAACTTACAATCATATTAACAACATCACACACGTGTGCGCGCGCGCACACACACACACACACACATAGTGGTATAAGGTATCCTTAAAACCCTACCAAATAAACTAATCTAAGTCAACTACATTACAACTATATGTATTAAAATCTTTACAAAGAATTGGCTTATAGTGATACTAGTTGTTGCAGACTGCTCTAGCCATAATGCCTTGCCTCTACAGGTTTTGTTATGTAGTCTTTGCAACATTGGTGTTGCAGGTATGTAAAACAGACCTTTCCAACTTAGCTACGCTCTCTTTGGTAGTGTAAAGGCTTCAAGACTTCTTAAGCCATATTCTAAATTCTCCCCCTCAAACTCAATTTCACAGTAGGATATTGAGTTTGCCTTTTAGCATTAGAAATCTTTCAACTGACAAACACTTGGTTAAGATATCTGCAACTAATCTCTTGTGGGAACATATATAATTTCTATTTCATCTATTGTCAATCTTTCCCTTTGTTGGAGATATACTCTAAAACTAATTATATCATACGGTTCATGGATACTATCTTTATGTATATATAATTCTGTAATTAATTGTAAACTTATTTACGATTAATAAAATGACTTTTATATCATTTTGCATGTATAATTGCTAATATATTATATATATAAAATATACAATGAGATCCCGTAATATATTATGATGTCAGGACTTTATCTGTAAAGAGTTGTAGATATAAGTATAAAGTTTAGATTTAAATACATTCGAATCTGTTCCTTATTGAAGTGATGTTGTATAGGAGTATAACATTGCATGACTGATATGTTTAATGTTGTCAAGGATTAGTATTAGATACTAATAGTTGGGTGACGAATCTCATGTCACAAGAGCATAAATATGGGTAATACGTTAGAGAATGTGTTACTGAACGAGACTAAATGTGACAAATCACATGGGTAATTATCCACAGTCAATGATACATTACACAACTGTACCAGTGTACCACTAGTCCTTTGACATAAAGTGTCACGGCTACCTTCCGTACTGAGACACATCATTCACTTGTGTATATCACACTGGTGTCACTCCCCAATTTACGTTGCAGAATATGCCCAAATTACGCCCCAGCAGCAAAGCTGTTACGCCGTAGCAGGAATTATGCCCCAGCAGAGTTGTTACATCGCAGTAGACCATGCAGCAGAATGTGGCGTACGTGCAGCAGAATGCGGCGCACATGCAGTAGAATGCGGTGCACATGCAGTAACATGTGCAGCAACATGTGCAGCAGCATGTGCAGCAGATTGTGGAACAGATTCTGCCCAACAAAGCTTTCCTAAACAAGCTGCACATATTAGGGCTGCAGCAGTTCTTTCCTAAATTAATAAAGGCTATAGCTTTTGGCTTATTTAGGAGATTTAAACACTAAAGAGAAAGCCTTATATTAAATAGGAAACAAGCTATGTAAATAGGAAAATCATTCTTATATTAGGAATAGGATTTACAGCTTTCATTGTAAGCTATTAGATGAGATTCTAGGGTTAATCTCAGCCTTTTATTGTACATATGTTTTACTATAAATTCAGCAGTCGCTGTAGGCCAAAAGCATTCAAGCTTTGACAGCAATTCTCTACATTTTTCTGTGCAATTTCTCTTCTTTTCTTTCTTTGTGGTCTTTGTGGTTTTTGCTATTTTGGGAAGGAAGGCTAACTTAGTGCATATTGTTCCAGATTTGCCTATAAGGCCGCACGAAAAAATCAGTCCGTGATAGTTGGTAACAGAGCAACAGTTTCAAAGAAAGAAAGAATGAGCGCCATGGCACAAAACGAAGAGATGCGTGGTAGGGAACCAATTCCTGCAAAAGGGAAAATGACTAGAGCGTAAAGTAAGTCCCGTGATGCTCTCAATGAACTCGGCGCCAACATGGGGAAGGTGACAGAAGGGCTGGTTGATGCGAGGGATCAACTTGACAGTTTGGAGCAAACTGTGGAGAACCTAGAGAGTGGGTTGGCTGCTCAAGGGGAAGAGTTGTAGGAGCTCATCCATAGTTCCAACAATTCCACTGAGGAGAAGCGGCATCAAGGGCAGGAAGCATTCGAAGCTGAATTTCTGGGGATTTTGGAGACCATGCAGCAACAGATGGACTTGTTGCACAGCGACTTGGAGGATGCAAAAGGCGACATTAGCCTTTGCAAGCGAGCGGTAGCCAGCGGGGTTGGCTTTTCTCATGGGACTGTTCATACGCCAAGAGTTGAAGCTCCTAAACCTAAGGCGCGGAAAGCGCAATGCCAAGGAGCTAGACGACTACTTCTGGCAAATTGAGCGGTATTTCGAGGCGATCGGTTTATGAAATGAGCAAGATAAGGTAAGTACTGCAACTCTCTACCTTTCTGATCATGCGCTTTCTTGGTGGCGTAGAAAGCATGCAGAAATTCAGAAGGGACAGTACACCATCGATACTTGGGGCGTGTTGTAGAAGGAGCTTAGGCGCCAATTCTATCCAGAAAACGTGTCATATGATGCTTGCAAGAGGATGAAGGAGCTGAAGCAAAACAAATCCATTGCGGAGTATATGGAGGAGTTTTCTGGTCTCATGCTTCAAATTCTGAACATGAGCGACGAGGATTTACTCTTCAACTTCTACGAGGGGCTGCAGCCATGGGCTTTTTTTGAAATCAAGTGGCGGGATATCAAGGATGTCGCCACTGCCCTAACTATAGCCGAGACGCTGATCGATTTTCGCAAGGGAGATGCGGGAAATTCGAAGCACCAAAATAAGCCCAACAATGGTGGGGGAGCGTGGGATTCTTAGCCTCAACAAGGCACGAATGAGAAAGGCCACCAAAGGGTATGGAGCAGCGGCGTGATGGGAAAAGAGGAAGCAAGCCAAGGTCGAATTGCTTTCTTTGCAATGGAGACCATTGGGCCAGGGATTATCCGCAGAGAAAGGCATTTAACGCCATGTTTGAGGTGCAGGAAGCGGCAGCGAAGCAGACAAGCATGGGAAGCTTGAAGCTGCTCAGTGCGCTTGAGGCGAAACCAGTGTCTAACACTCCGTAGAGCAAGGCTCTTATGCATGTCGAGGCGTACATCAATGGGAAGAAGACGTATGCACTGATGGATACTAGAGCCTCGCACAACTTTATCAAGAGTGCGAGGCGAAGCACTTGGGTCTTCGAGTAGAAAAAGGGAGCGGTTTCCTTAAGACAGTGAATGTGAAAGCCAAACCTCTCGAAGGTATAGTTTGGGGTATCGATCTGCACTTGGAAAATTGGCGCGACAAGGTAAATTTTTCTGTAGCACCACTCGACGATTTTGATGCAGTGCAAGGGATGGATTTCCTGCGACAGTTCAAGGTCGTACTAATACCGCAATGCGACTTAATTTGGATAATGGAAGGAGGTCCTTGCATGGTGCCTGCAGTAGCAAAACCCACTGCCAACACCACTCTTCTCTTGGCAGTACAAGTGAATAAAGGTGTTAGTCGCGGAGAAGAAACATTCCTCGCAACCATGTGGGAGGTGGATGATGCTGTAGACAGCAAGAAGCTTACGCCACCAGCAGAAATCGCACATGTACACGCAGAGCACAAGTATGGGAGGCCAGACGCCCAACCAAAGAAACTACCACCTCGGCGGAAGGTGGACCACAAGATCGAGTTGGCTACTGGGCAGCAGCCATTCACGCCTCATATGTTTGGTTTAAGCTATAAAAGGCATCCCCCAGCGGCATATCAAGAGCGCTCCCCAGCTGCCTATGAAGGGCGTTCCCCAGCGGCATACGAAGGGAGCTCCCCAGCGGCGTACAAAGCTGCCAAGTCGTGGCATGAGCAAGTGGACATTGTGCTAGCATACCGTGACAAGGCAGCGAAGCGGAGGAAGAAGTGGGCTGGTGAAAAGCGGTGACATGTGAAGTTTAATGTTGGCGACATGGTGCTGGTGAAGATTCTGTCCCAGCAGCACAAGTCCACACATCTACTACACAAGGGTCGTGACTACCATCAGCAGCACGCCGAGGAAGTCGCTCGATTGGGTGGGGGAGAATGTCACGCCCCAATTTATACCGCCCAATTTATGCCGCAGAATATGCCCAAATTATGCCCCAGTAGCAAAGTTGTTACGCCGTAGTAGAAATTACGCGCCAACAGCAAAGCTGTTACGCCGTAGCAGGAAATATGCCTCAGCAGAGTTGTTACATCGCAATAGACTATACAACAGAATGTGGCGTATGTGCAGCAGAATGCGGCGCATATGCAGCAAGATGTGCAGCAACCTGTGCAGCAACATGTGCAGTAGCATGTGCAGTAGATTGTGGAACAGATTTTGCCCAGCAAAGCTTTCCTAAACAAGCTGCACATATTAGAGCTACAGTAGCTCTTTCCTAAATTAATAAAGGCTACATCTTTTGGCTTATTTAGGAGATTTAAACACTAAAGAGAAAGCCTTATATTAAATAGGAAACAAGCTATGTAAATAGGAAAATCATTCTTATATTAGGAATATGATTTACAACTTTCATTGTAAGCCATTAGATGAGATTCTAGGGTTAATCTCAGCCCTTTATTGTACATATGTTTTACTATAAATTCAGCAGCTGCTGTAGGCCAAAAGCATTCGAGCTTTGACAGCAATTCTCTGCAGTTTTTCTGCACAATCTCTCTTCTTCTCTTTCTTTGTGGTCTTTGTGGTTTTTGCGATTTTGGGAAGGAAGGTTGACTTAACGCATATTGTACCAGATTTGTGTCTAAGGCCGCACGAAAAAATCAGTTCGTGACATTGGGCTAGCCGCGCCTAGTGAAAGAAGCTTACTGGTAATGTATTTAAGTGTATAAAGACAGGTGATGACTAAGATGGAATCTGCTAGCTTAGATGTTGAAGCTTGAGATCCTAGGTGGAACTGTCATACGCGAGAATAAAGTCTTAAGCCAAAACATGTATATCCGGAAAGGTGTTTCATGGATATATGAATCCTGCATATTATTAAGGTTCTGATCCTATGATTGAGTTAAGATTTGACAATACCATGACCCACACTCAATTGTGAGTCAACAGTAAATAGACTTTATTACATACACGTACAACTATATGAGTTTATTTGATATATTCATTCATCTGTGTTTGGGGGTCATGACATCTTGTTAGAGGTCACTCATGATCATTAGAAACTTTGGATACAAAGAGTTATACTAAAGTGATACGAAAAAGTTCGTATCTGCCCATGTCTAACTCATAATGAACCCAGGGGGTTACACACATTAGTCGATTACTTGATGATGATGATATTTGCTATTATACAATAATTATTAATTAGTTAATGATGTTGTTCTGATACTTTAGTTTGGTAGCAATTTGATTCTTTATTGTAAAGAATAAAATTTTTTGCAAGGACACGCTGACACTTGTATACACGAAAAATGTTTTAGTGAATTATGGGATAACGTAAATATGATTTACGGATATTATATTAGTATATAATGATATAATGCTTTAATATTGATTAAAGTAATAATATAATAAAAATATCTTATAAGTAATGATTATAATATTGTATTATATATATATATATTAAAGTAATATATAAATATGTATTCAATCATTACTATATATGTATATTATTAAAGTAATAATATATGTATGAGATATTTATATGAATGTGTGTGTGTGTGTGTGTATGTGTGTATTATACTCACTATCTTTCAACCAATACACACATGACACTTGCCTTTGTTTATTTTGATAAATTGAAAGGCAAGTGGGCAAGTGGATTGCTTTTGATCATTTAATGAAAAGAAAAGGCAAGTGGGTAAGTGGGTATTGTGTAAAATAGTTGTGCAGGGAAAACACTCAAGTGTTGGTGTAGAAAACAAGCATTTAGATGCTACATTAAACTTCCTAAGTAAGACACAGAACAAAGTTCTTCTTTTTCTTTATTCTCTCTAAAATTTCAAGAGAATTATTCCTTAAAGAAAGTGATGGTGGGCGTTTGGTTGTGAACTAAAAACCAGAAAAAGAAGAAAGAGGCTAGAGAGAGAGCTTTGGAATAGCTTGGTGAAGCTAACACCCACAGCAAGGAAATCCTAAACGAAACTAAAACCATCGTCACCAACTCGACATGTGGATACATTTGGAGGCAAGCGAGGAGATTGACTTGCTGTTCCGGACTGCAAATTAAGAAGTACAACTTCTCAACTTTGCATTTATATTAAAATTATTTTAAATCCCAAAACATGCATGTATACATGCCTAGATTCAGTATAAAGCTTTTCCGCATGTCCGTGAGATGGTCATGGCTTTCCTTGAGGTGGTCGCGCTTTCGAAAACTGATCCTACTCGTCACACTTCTACTGCGAGTTCGAAATAGAGCATGGTTTTCTGTGTTCCTGGAGGTTTTTCCTTCACCCTTATGAAATGTATGTCAATCTCAACATATTTAGATCTTCCATGAAAAAATTTTCTACTAATGAGGATGTACTTTGATTATCACACCAAATTATTGGTTTTTGTTATGTTTTTATTTGTAATTTAGATTAAAAAAAAAAGTGTAACTAAGCCATTTCTGTTGCTGTAAGTGCCAATGATCTGTACTTAGCTTCTATACTAGACTTAGATACCACCATTTGTTTTCTTGAGCTCCATGAAACAAGGTTACCAGTTAAGAAAATCTCAAAATCACTTGTTGATCTTTTGTCATCAACAGCTCCTGCTCAGTTTACATCAACAAATCCAACTAGACTTAATTTTTGACTAAGGACAAGTGGTGATGGGTTGTAATTTCGTTCACAAAGAAGCAAGAATGTTGATATTGTTAACAAAATGAAAAACAAAACTCATACATGAAATAACTCTTTCTTGAGAAAAAAAAAATAATTTCTTCTTTGCTTACAGCAAATAAGACTATATATATAGCCTCCAAAAATCCCTAACCAAGTAAGATTTAAATAAAGAAGTAAACAAAGTAGGAATAATAAACAAATTAGGAATCCTAAACTAAGTAGAATTTAAATAAAGTATGAATAAAAGTACTAAACTAAGTAGGATTTAAAAAATGCACAAAGCATTTATGTTGAATGTGTCATGTCATTCTGTTCCGCATCATTCTCTTTTATTTGAAAAGAACTCATCCCTAAGTTATCATACAATGCGGCTTCCAGATGATAGATAGATAGATCAGCTACATTGAATGTCTTGGATATGCCCATGTCAGCAGGTAGGTCAACTATATACACATTATCATTTATTTGCTTTAGATTTTTAAATGGATCATACTATTTTTGCCTCAACTTGTCATAAACACTTGCTAGTAGTCTTTTCTTATACAAATACACCATCACTCCATCTCATTCATTAAATATTTAATGCTTTCTATGTAATTGCAGCCTTGTATTTGAGATTATTTTCTACTAAGGATTATTGTACTTCTTTTAATACAATATTGTAATTGTTTGCCAAAGCAAAAACAGGTTCACTAGAAGTGATTTTCACAAGATCTACAACATGCCTTGGAATCTTAGTGTATACAATAGAGAAAGAATATTTCCTAGTAGATTTATTAACTAAATTGTTATAGCCAAACTCAACTTATGCCAACGTAAAGTCCCATTGACCTTTCTTGTCTTTACAAATACATCTGATAAGATTGCCTAAAGAATGGTTCACCACTTTTGTTTAACCGTCGGTTTAGAGATGAGTTGTTCTATAAAACTTCAATTGAGTTCCAAATTACTTCCACAAAGTTAACCAAAAAGTGGCAAAGTATTTGCTATCCCTATCATAAGTGATGAATATTAGAACAATCTCTTAAAAGAATAACTTAGCGACATGTTAAGAATTTATGGTCTTTCGACATTGAATGAAATATGACATCTTCAAAAATCGATCAACCACCATAGACATCGAATATCTTCCTTATTGCATTGTAGGTAAATCTAACACAAAATCCATAGATGCATCATCTTATGGAGCGCTAGGATTGGATAATGACATATATAAACTTGTGTTTTGTGATTGCCCCTTGCTTATTTGACAAACCTGACACCTTTGCACAAAATTTTCAGCATCCTTCTATAGTTGTGGCTAGTAGTAACGTTTCTTCAAACCTACTATGTTCTAGTCCCTACCTACATGGTTACTTAAGTTGTTGAAATGCATTTTCTTTTCAATTTGTCATGTAAGAACCTTTTGAAAATGTGTAATCTGCTCCCTTTGAACAAGTACCCATCTTGGAGCAAATAATCCCCCAAAGGCTAGTTCAATAGGTGTCTAGCCCAAATGTCTTCGAAGTCATCATCATTCTTATACAACTTCTTGAGTTTCTCAAAACCCAGAACTTCAGTAGAAATAGTAATGAGTAAAGTGGCACGACAGTTTAGAGTGTCCACTACTCGGTTAATAATTATATATTTATGAATAATAACATAATTAAACCTTTTAAGGTACCTTGCTCACCTAGCCAATATGTAATATCCCGTGTTTCTATAGGCATTGTTGAAATTAAGTGAAATTAGAATTGAGTGGGCTTAAGTGTATAAGTAAATTTTAAGCCCAATGATTTGGTTAAGCTCGTGAATTATGTTTTAGTTCCAATAATATAGATTTAGTCCATGAACCATGCTTAGGCTTAAGTATAGAATTCAAGTCCATTTATTTTCTTCAAATCCTAGTCATCCATTCTACTTTCAATCTTAGCCCTCTATTTGTTTAATTTATTGGTTTAATTTTTGCCATATATTAAATTAAATAATTTGATTTATTTTTGGCCAAGTAAAGTGGAAGCAAGTTGGCATAATACTAGCCACACTACAACAAATTTGTCAATTAGTGTCACACGCATTAATGTCACTAAATATCAAATTTTCGTCATGCTTAATATTTTATGACATTTTTTTTGTCACATCTGTTATCACATTTTCACCATTGCTAAAGGGTTAATGTAACCAGCATTTTGTCATGCAATTATGACTATTAGGCAATGAAATTTAAGATGTCACATTATTGATATTCATTTGCAACTTGCATTTTCTTCGCTAAATATTAAATTTTTTTGTCACAAAATAACATTAAATATCACGATGTATGAAGTAAACTTTTATAAATATGTGACGATAATAAAATCGTCACACCATAGGTGACAATATAGTTGTCACCTATTGTAATAAGACAATGTCATAGAAAATATTGAACGTCATTAAATATATGTATAAATTATAATAATTAGTGACAAAATACTAATTAGTAACGATGAAATTCGTTAGGAATAAAAATTGCTTTTTATCATAGAATAATGAAATTATGATCATCATAAAATAAATGCTAATTCATGATGGTGGAATTTGGCCATGAGCAAAAAATATTTTGCATCACTGAATGTATTTTTTGTTTAGTTAAGAATGACGAAAATAAGATCGTCACACAAAAAATGATAATTGGCAATGATGGATTTCGTTTGGAACAAAAAAACCTTTTCGTCACTAAATGTATTTTTTGTTTAATTATGAAAGACGAGAATAGGAATGTCATAAAAAATGTTAATTTGTGATGATGGCAATTCGAATAAACAAATCATATCTGTGCCTACACGAATACGATTCGTTTATTATTTGAATTGATACGAGTACGATTTGTTTTTCATTCGTATAAAAAACTTAAATTTGAATACGATTCATTTATTCAGACATAATTGTTTATTTAAATTCGTTTAAACACGATTAAATTATAACAAAAATAATAAAAAAAATTATAATAATAATAATTTTGTGTTATCATGCATACAAATTAAATCTATCTATCCAAACATTTTCTAAGTAGATAGAAAATTTTTCAATTTTAATTTAAATAGCATATTCATCATTCATAAATAACAAACAAATAATAACATAAACTCAAATCTCAATTTTCCAATCTCAAATAACAATACTAAAAATCACTAGACATTGTACAACTTGCTAAGATTGAGTCATTTTTAAATTGCATGAGATATCTTAGCCATTCATATCTTTGATATAATTCCTTCTCCATTTTTATCAATTCCCAAATTTGTAATGACTTCCAAATGAGACTGTTGGGTACCCTACTTCATGCCCAGAACTTTACGTCCGTGGCCAGTACCAATTGTATATTTTATTTGCCATCTAGACAGTCGAGTTCAAACAGGTAAAGGGAATAAAAAGTGTTAATGGAAAAAGTTAATAAACTTAAAAGAAATGCCAATTTTTGCACATTAATAATAACTATGCAACCATTTTCATTGTAAATATACCTGGCTAAAAGCACATAGTTTTTGTGTTTCCAGAACTAGAAAAACAACACTGCCCATAAAATTATGCTTACAAAGAAGGTAGGGAGCACTAGCAATTGCAATGGTCTGAGAAGAACATTAAGCACACATGCGAAAAGTTTAAAAGCTTTGTTACTCCATATGCACTAAATAAAAAGGCATTAACAGTCTATAAACACTTTAATATAAAACAAAACTTACCCAAAATCAACCAATTGTACAATAAGCCCACATGCAGTTGGAAAGAAAAGCCAACATGTATACTTTTTAAGGAAAGCAAAATAGATAACAACCTGAAAAGCATAAACTTCTTGACTAAGAATGACGTAAAATAGAGAAATAATGCACAAATGCAAACATGCATTTGTATCATTGTTCACCTTAGTCCTAAAATATGAATAAATCTCATCAATAAGCTGGTCTGTGACGTCCCACAAATTCAGAGCTCAACTTCTCATGACCTTTCTCCTATTCATTTCATCTATAAATCAAAGTTCATCTTACTTCCATGGATTAATTAATGCATTATTAAGTATTTAAAATGTTAAGTTTTCAAATTTAAGAGAAGAAAAGAAAAACATGAGAAGAAGGAAAGGAGGGAGGAATGGCCAAAGAGGAAAGAAAGGAAGGAAGAAAGGAAGAAAGAAAGAAAGAAAGAAAGAAAAGGAAAAAAGTGAAAGAAAAAGGGAAGTTTGGTAAGTGATCTATTGATTTTGTTGACAGAATTTGGTGTTGGTTTGTCTATTATATTGTGAACTTAAAATTTTATGTTAAGATTTAGTTAGGAAATAGTTAATGGGTTAATGATATGTATATGAAAGATGATGGATGTATTGGTAATGATTTATGAAGTTTGAAATTAAAATTGATGAATATAAAGATTAAATTAGGGATTTTAGTATAATGGGATCAGTTGTGTATTTAATTACATTCTTAGTATTAATTAATGATGATTGAAGGTTTATGGATGGTTTCATTGTAATTTATGAACCATATTTGTATTAAATTATGTTATACCCAAAATTGAGGTGATAAAAATTGCTAGCCTATGGAAACTTCTCACCTCAGTTATGGTTTTAGGTGTAGGCCATTCTCTGATAGCTTTCACCTTCTTTTTATCCACAAGAATACCCTCAATACTTATAATAAATCCTAAGAATATTAATTTATTTGTTAAAAATACACACTTCTTTAAGTTGACAAACAATTCATTCTTCTTTAACACAAATAGGACTTGCTTGATATGATTAAGGTGCTCCTTTACATTCTTACTATAAATCATAATATCATCAAAATATACAACAACAAAATGAGATATAAATGGTTTGAGTACCTGGGTTATAAGGCGCATGAATGTGCTTGGTGCATTAGATAACCTAAAGGGTATAACTAACCACTCATATATCTCATTCTTTATCTTGAAAGTTGTCTTCCATTCATTGCCTATTTAAATTCTAATTTAGTTATAACCACTCCAGAAATCTATCTTGGTGAATATTTTGGCACCATTCAACTGATTAAGTAAATCATCAACTCTAGGGATTAGAAATCAGCATCTCACAATTATTTTATTCATAGTGTGATTGTTTACACACATCCTCCAACTTCTATCCTTATAAAGAGTAAGTGAAGCAAGCGTGACACAAGGGCAAATGATTTCTCATATGTGCCCCTTTTGTAATAATTCCTCTACCTTCTCCCTTAAGATTTCATTCTTTTTGAGATTCATGCGATAATAAGGTAGATTTGGCAAGCTAGCTCTAGAAATTAAATCAATACAATGTTGTATATTTTGTATTAGAGATAGTTGTGTTGGTTCTACAACTAAATCGTTAAATTTTGCCAATAAGCTTTGATTTTCCTTAGGTACCTTTTGTATAGGTTGTTCTTCTCCCTTTACAACAAGAAACGTACAAGTTTTGAACTTACAAAAAAAGGTGTAATAGATAAAGAGTCGTATAAAATAGAACACAAAAGAAAGGCATTACAGAATAAGCAATGAAATGTCTTACATGATAACAAGTCTAAGTTAAATAGCAACAATTAGAAGTGACATTATAGAGTCTAGATGTGCTTGAGTATCACCATGAATTTTATGGTTGGCCAATCGGGGCAAATGGTATAGACTTTGGAAGATATGTTAAGGGTTCTATTTGAGACCGTATATGACAGGAAATATAGATCTCAAATAGCATGGTTGAACCGGTTAATATTAACCAGAATTTAACTTATAAAGACTTAGATAAAGAGATAAAAAGACCTCATTTTAGATGCCAAAGATTATATGCCCATGCCCTGAGAACTAAGAAGCCTCTTGAAAATTAGAATAAGTGATGAGAAAACGATCTTCCTAGTTGTTTGGAAATAAGGATGCAGCGCATGTCCCAAATTAATTTGATTTGAGAACGAATCATTTTAAGAGGGGGAGAATTGTAACAATCGAAAATTTTACATAATTATAATAATCAAGTCTTGGTGACCGAAATAAAATTTTTCCAAACTTAAAAGAGTATTAATTTGAGAATTGAGTAAATTTTAAATGGGCAATACTAATAAGTTCATTTAATTAATAATTATTGGATTAATTAAATTAAATTGCAAATGGGTTTAGAAGATGAACATGTAACACAAGCACAATTTGATGAAAAAAATGAAAAGCCAAATTTTAAACCAAAGCCTATTTTGTGTTAATCAAAAATCCAAATCCATAGCCTTGACCCAAGCTCATTTATGCTAAAATAAAAACCCAAAATGTAGACAATTATAGATTTTTCTTCATTTTCTTTGTTTGAGAAAATGAAAGGCAAAAAGAAAGGAATGGACACGGGAGAAGAGAGCAAAAACTAGAAAAGGAGAAGAATGGCTGGCCCCATTTACACATTTAAAACATTTTAAATTCTTTTACTTTGTTATTTTTTTTTACTTTCTTTAGCAAAATTGAAAGAGAAAGAGTATAGAGAAGAGTAAAAATCGTGGAGGAGGAATGGGTTTTGGCCAATCAAAAAGAATGAGAAGAGGAAGATGAAATCCGGTAAGAGCATATGGTGGAGAGCTAAAAATCAGCTTGGGTGAACAGGAATGGAACAAGGAGAGTTAAAAAACTGAACTTTACAGCCAGGTTCGATCAAAGAAGCCTTCTCCAAAGTAACCTCCACTATGAAATTAAGGGCCACCTTATTCTTCCATGAAGATGATGAACCCAATGCTCCAAGACAGTGTGTGAATGACCTATGACAGAGAGATAAGGATGCAACCGATACGGTGTTGGGAGTGGGCTCATTTTTAGATACACCGAGACGTTGTGGGGAGGTAAAGGGTAGTGAAGTCATGAAGAATGGTGCGGATAAGGTAATTGTGATCGGTGGAAGTTTCAAATTAGATAACTTGATTATTTGTGGAAAATATGTATGTATTTGGTTATGGTTTTGATGTATATACTTTGAATTGTGTATGAGTTGCATGTAAGCTGTTACACAAATTTTATGATTTAAAATTGGTGTAAAGTGCTCAGTGCAACGCATTTGTACAGATGTTCCACCTTTACTAGGGAGATGCATAAGGGAGAGGATACAGCCTTCCAGACATGGGTAAGATTCCCAAATAGGTCCGATTTTCTGCTTAATGGCCAGTGAGGTCCATAGGCTGCAATAGCGGTCGAACTAGCCTTGTAGGTGAGGCCATTACAAGATAACTAGATAAGTTAGTGTCTTATATCGCACCTTTTATCGAGGCTAACGCTAATGAGTGGGCTTAACGATTATTTTCTTTTTATATATATTGATATAAAAAACTCATTAGAGAGTCTTGAGATGTCATTCGAAGATGTCTCAGGGGATAGTTTCCTGGCAAACCCAGATATTTTTATTTGAACATCTACAGACTGATTTTTTTTTATACATGGAAATCATCTTATTATGTTTTATTGATTAAAGTGAATATTTTTAATCTAATATGGAATGTTATATTTTAAAACTTGTACTCTTACTCCTCATTTATATTTTCTTATTTTAAATTTTATCCACTCACTGGGTCTTTAAGACTTACCCTCCTCACCTCTCAATTTTGTAGGTTAGACAAGTAATTAAAAAGAAAAAGAGGGATTTCAATACAGTAAAGACACAGACAGAAGACAAAGGGTCCACACTGCAGTCACTAGGGCTACGTGGGTCCATCATGCATCGAGAGTCATACATGGTTCAATCAGTAACATGTCTTAAAGTTGAAATTAGAATGCATTTTGTACTTTACAATATAATATGTTATAATACATTGAAATTTTTATTTATTTCATGATTGGGCTTATTACCTATAGGGAGTTTATGTATTATGTTTAATATTGCTAATGTGATTTCATATTTTTATATACACATTCATACATACAGAGAGAGGCTTAGGGTGACGGGGGACTTCGTCACCTGCCAATAACATCTTTGGATATAGAGGAGTTATATAAGCTGCTTAATGAAATGCCTGAACAAGATACAGGGATGTGAACGAAGAAGTGGATGTAAGGAAACTCGACTTTCCAGCGAAAGAGGTGAGTACATGTGTTTGATTGTGATTTTAAAGAATTAGATTGTGTTGGTATAATTTGCTTGTGAAATGGTATGTGTGGTACAATTTGTTGGTGATAAATGGCTTGAAAATGCAAGGTTCAGTTATAAGGTAGGGTGATGTTAAAGTAACGTAAATTAGCATGAAGTAGATGTGTGGATTATATGGATGAGAAGTTTGAGAACCCATTGGCGAAGTTTTATGAGTTCGTAGTGTAAAATCAAAATGTAAATATAAGATAAATGTTGGCCGTAATTATGCATCCATGAGGGGGTGTTCCAGGGTGAGAAAAATGTAAAACTTAAACGTTATAAGGCATGATTGTGGTGGCAAATATGAGCAAAGCATAGGGCGGTGAGAGTGCTAGTGAAATACGCAAGTGTCAATCACTGGAAATTTTTGGATAAGGCACGAAAAAATAGAAATTGAGCTAGTTTGAGCCTCGGATTGATGAGCCACAAAATTATCAAAAACTATATACATAGAAGAATGATATAGCCAAAAACTAGGTCAAGACACTCAACGACAAATGCCCTAAAAAATTCAGAAAGTAGGCTGCTCTATCGTAGAGTCGAACCCTAACTCATTGTGTCGTGTATCGAAAATTTATTTTAACTGGAGTGTTCGGACTCAAAATTCAAATTCGTAAGAAGTAATAGAAACAAGACTCATAATAAAGTGTACCACTAAAAATCTAGGTTATTATATATTACCGATTTAGCACAGTGCAAATTTAAAGTCACTTGCTGTGTAGTAAACACCACTTAGGTGTTCATAACATGAGTAATCGGATCCGAGTCCATAAAGTGCTATAGAGTGTAAATGTATTTATTTATTTATTTATTCATCCAATAATGATTATGAAATTTAACATAAGTCGTGTATTGTAAATCGCCGATCGAACCACCGCCAATGTGCTTTCGTACAACTCGATTGAATTCCAACAAGTGAGTGGACTAATCCTAATTTACAATGATTTCAAATTTACATTACTTGATTTTAATAAATCCTTTAAAATTGATAAAAGCATTGGATGTATATATATATATATATATATTGTGGAATTGAGCTTAAATTTCGGCAAGAATTGGACTAAATGTGATTTTCTATAAGTCGAGTTTGTATGAAATAATTGAGAGTGTTTAGTGCCTTGTTTTATAGTTATTCCATAAAGATATTAAAATATTTAAATTATAAAAATAGCCCTTGGGGCATTGATATTTATTTACACATTTTTGTTATAAATTTGATATAAAGTGATGTCGAGGATATATAGAAATATTTCAATTTACAAATTATGCTTGAGTTTATGACATATGAATGATTAGTTTTGTTTTTCAAATAATTACTTGAGTTTAACGATGCAATATATGTGATGAAAAACTTGATTAAGTTCTTAAGAATATGTTGGTCATTGCTTAATGAAGTTGTAATTATGATGAACATGGGAAGGGTTATCAAAAATGTCGATAAAGTGTTGAGATATTGTAAAGATGTGAGTTATGATTTTGGTTGTGTTATATGATAAAGGATCCGAAGGTTTGTTCGTTGATTTTCCATAGATAATTTATTTTATTAAGTTCAGATGTGAAAATGAAATTGTTACTTAAACTTAGTATCTGAAATATAAGTGAATGAAAACTTGATTAAATTTCTAAATATGCTTGAGTTATTACTTTATAAAATTTATGGTCATTTGGGATTACTGAACTATATTTTTCCTTGAATATATTGATGATGTTCTGCATAAAAGTAACGTAGGAATTGTGGTTGTGTTGTATTAATCGAGGAAAGTGCAGTAAGATTAGTGTGAAGGTTATAGAAGTAGTGAATTATTATGAATTAATGAGATATGAATTGGATTGGGATTTAAATGATGAGACGTGAGAAGTGAATATCAAGAATGATTATGAGTGGGTATTTTATTTCTTTTCCCAAATTTATGGTTTAAATATAATGTTAAATATGAATGCTTTGAAAATTTAATAAATTATTTCTCCCTAGTTGAGAAAAGTTTCTCATGAAATGATGAACCCTTGAGCATTTTTTTTAACATGTGAGTATGTTTATATTTCATGAAAATTTATATGAAATTATATTGAACTCATGATTTAAGATATGAATTTTGGAAATGATTTTAACATGCATTCATGCCTTTATTTTTCTTTAGAAGTTATTTTGTTGCACAATTTCAATAAATGATGAGAAATTATTTTTAAAACATGATTTTGAATTTAATTTTCGAGATTTTGTCTTACAGGGGCAGAGTTGTATTTAGAGGGACGACAATACATAATATCCCTGGATTCTTTTACTTCAAATGTTACATTCTTGAGAGCAGTGATAGTGACTTGAGGGACGGCGATACGTAACACCTTAGGGCACTAAAAATTTCAGAGATGTATCTAGGGAGATGGCGATAGGTAACGTCCCTAGATACCAGAGTTGTATTTAAGAGAACGAAGATACATAACACCCCTAAATATCAGTGTCAACTGCCACAAACCCTCAAGACACATTCTTATCCCTGAACATGTCTCTCAAGCCTGTAAGGCTGCTTGGGTACTTATCCCTTATATATACTCACATATATTTCCAAAACAGTTCATACAACACAGGTGCATAAATATTGTCTCTCCAAGACAGCTTCCAAAACAATTCTTAAAACACATCAAATTATTACCATATCTTTCTGAGACAATCATCAAATCATGTTACAATCAAAATGTACTCCATTTACAATACATACTAAGTATTTAATCAATTACATCATTCTTTGTTTATAAATAAATACATACATGAAATAGTTTTTCAAAAGATACCTAGTGGACTAGTCAATGCAAGTCAGTGAGTCTGGAATATCAACTATACCTGAGGGCGTTACACCCTTCTCCTGATCACCACCTCCACTAGCGCAATGCATTTTTAATTCTCGGTCTCTTGCAACTGGGAAATGTGGGGGGTGAGTATATGGGGATATACTTGTGAGTGGACAAAAATACAATTTATGAAAATCAATTGTTAATGCAGTTAAAACACTTTGTTTATTAAAACCTGGCCTGTCACACAAGTCATTGGGCTAACTCCTGTTCTCAGTTATTACCTTGGCCTTAGTAACCCTAAGACCGTCAGTGAGCGTTATGGACCATCAGTGAGCGTTATGCACATAAAACGATGCTCAAATTACAAATTATATTCTTTTTAACATAAAGAAATACATGAATTGTCAAATCTGCCCACCACTGACGTTCGCCTCAAGTAGTCATGTGGTGATACTCATGACTATCCTCAACAATCCCGCAGGTGGGTAACTCCATATCATCATTTCCAGCCATATAACTACCCCACTTGCAGCACACTCACCCAGGCGGCCTCTCATAGGTCTGTCCCTAGGCTACTACCCTGTAGCTACAGTCACATACAACTTTTGGCCCTTCCAGCCATATCACCATTTCAATGCCACAAGCATATATATATATATATATATAT
>JAXCLQ010006625.1:7128-47363 GCA_035584115.1 Cedrela odorata
TCCAAAATGAACAGGAAAACCTGCACAATATGAAGTGCTCGGGAAAGATAGCCATCTCGGGGCAATTCTGGTTTTGTCTAAGATTTAGATTTGTCCACCTTGATGTATTTCAGCTTTCACGTCTTAGTGTGAATTGCTGCTAAATCTTTTTCCAACACCTGTGGCAGCATGAAAAAAAAAAAATTCAGTTGCATTCCCTACATAGTTAGCATGAGAACTGTTAACTCTTACGGCAAGGTATTGTGAGTTTAGGGAGGTAAGCTAACAAAGTTTCTTTATCTGGCATGTTTTTCAGGGATGAAGCAGCTGTGACTGCAACCTATGTACATCAATCAAGTGTACAAGGTTTTACATTTACTTTCGTGTGCAACTTTTGAGTTTTCCTGTTAAGAAGTCTAAACATGCTAACACGCAAAATTGTGGCTCTTTTCTTGATTTTGTGCAAGCAAACAACAAAAATGAACTACCTCTTCACTTGTTTTGTCAGGCTGTGTTAACAAGACATCATTTCCTTCTAAATGCGGAATGAGGGAAACTGTCTTGTTCATTGGAACGTGTCTAACTGCCCGGCAGAGATTTGTGTATTTTGTTACCACATCCTTGTACACTCTCAGCAATCTTTCCACATCTCTGATTGTTAATTCGCTGGCCTCAGCTTCCATAAAAGGGTAACGACAGCCACCTGATTCAATTATAGATAAGTCAATATGTATAACAAAATCAAGCATACTAGAAACATAAACTTTATTCATAGATTTCGCCAATAGAAGCTACCTCTTGTATGTGTTTCATCAGCATGTATTCTTCCCGATGGACCAGGATCTTTCCGCTCTACAGAGGCTTTTATATCATTAGAGGTTGGTGATGGTTCTACTCGTGCAGCTCTGTTGGCTAATCTTGCAGCTTGCATGCTTTCCGCAAATTCAATTTCCTCAATAGAAAGAGATTTGGCATTCAAGTCAACAATAAAGGTCTTGGCCGAGACAAGATTTGTGAAATAATAAGCTGCTTCAGAAACAAGCTTTGTCTGCCTCCTGTACAGCTGGATGTATTTAAGATTGGAATGGAACTGTGGAGGATTGGCCTGACAACGACAATATCAAATCTATAAACACTTCATATTAAGAATCAAATTTGATAAGTTATATAATGGGCAGAAAGGCTAATTACCAAGGAGAGCTTGCCTTGATCATAACATAAATTAGAACAGGAAGAAAGTCATCAGCCCCAGCTAGTGCAATATTTTCCGACATTGATGCATTAAGAAGTAAATTGTTGATGACCCTGCAACAACTCATAATACAATGAAGCTTCTCGCGAGGAGCTTTAAAAGCATTGATCCTCTGCAATTCTTTCTCCGCGAGCTGGCAAAATGAACAAAACACGAATAAGTATGACAATAATTTGGGCCAAATAGATGACTGAAATAGATCAGAAATAAAATTCAGCAGCCATACCAGCCATGATGCTTCATTTTGAAGTACCGCCGGTATATCCAAATGCTCAGGCCTCAAGAAAGTTTGCAACAAGCAAATCTTCTCTGAAATTTCTTGATCAATTTTCAAATCCTCAGGAGTAGAAGCGAATGTACGAGAAAATAGTTTTGTCATGACATATTTCTCCAAACCCTAAAATATAAGAAGAAGAGAAAAAAATCGAAGATTTGATTTATTACAATGACAATATATAGTTCATTAAGTCGTTAATTACCTCCATTGCAGTATCAATTTCTTCGTTAGTGGCATTATCCCACAAGGGATGATCCCTAATAGCAGCTTCCATTGTCAAGAAAAATTCTTGAACTTTTTTCCCATCGTTTTCAGGGTTTGCAGTGTAAAATGAAAATGAAACTATGAACCTGAAATCAAACATTAAAAATTTAAATTTAAATTTGAATCATAAAAATTAAAATAAATTGGCAAATATTAAAAATGAAAAAAGACGAGACCTTTTGATGGAGCGAACGAGATCGAGAGAAGCAGGATTGCGCATACGATCAAGAAAATCGAAGAACGTTACGGATTGAGTAGATGATGACGTGTCCATTTGAAAGTCTTGCTGTGAAATTGGCGAAAGGGAAAGTAAGTGTAAGATTGAATTCTAATTTTGTTAGAAGAAGAAGAAGAAGAAGAATCCATTTACTGACGAACAAAGTCGATTCTTCGAGACTTGGGAATAAGATTAATGGAGAAGACCGTTAGGTTTGGCACGTGACCCTAACCTAACAACATTATAACAGTCGGAATGGTCCAGGCCGGGTCATGATGGGCAGTAATGGTCTAGGCATGGTCTTGATGGGCTGGAATGGTCCAGGCCTGGTCATGATGGGCCGATATGGTCCGGGTATGATATGGTAATTTGGAAAAGATAAGACAATCATGCAATAGCAACGGCAATAGCAATACTTGAAAAAGTGTTATTTTAATTAGTATGTAATTATATATTAATATAAAAATTACTTATATTACTATATATTCCTTAATGTTTAAGTTTTTTGTAATAATATTTAAGAAAATTTCTTATATTTATAAAAAGATTAAATATAAAATAAAAATTTATAATTTAACACTCAATTAAAAAAAAAACCTCAAATTATAAATCTTATTATTATTATTATTATTATTTGACATATTGTTAAAAATATATCGAGATTCTAAAATTCTAAATAATTTTTACTATTTACACCTAAATATTTGGATAGATAAATAGATAAAAATAAAAAATATATGTATATATAAACTAAAGTCTTATTATTATATTGGCATAATATATGAGAAGTTGTCCCACATTACATGGGATATAATAATTCGAAAAGTTACAAGAAATATAGTCAATCTCTAAATTACATGAATTAATTAAAATACATTGCACACTTGTTTGTTTGTTTATTTTCATTAAATTTCTAGTCTCTAGTTCTAGATCACCTCACTGCTGCATAATCTTGATATATTTCCAACCCCAAGCTGTCAATCAATAATCTGCTTTCTAGCTGTATTTTCCCTTGACTTGAAAGTAATTCATTTTCCAAGCAGTTTTGTTTTTGTTGCAAGACAATAAGTTCAAGTGTAGCTACCATTTGAATAACGAGTAACACTTTTTGGGCTTCCCTCCAATTCTAAAGGTCCTCTTCTTTGAACAAGTCCAATAATGCAAGTGCCTGCAGTATTTTATGATAATCAACATTGATTTTGATGTAATTTATGGCAGTATTCAGCATTTTAGAAAAGGGTAGACCCGTTTGCAGAAGAGAGCTATATGTATATTATGTGTATACCTCGGGGACAGAAAGCTGCAAGCGAAACTTTGGACCATCATAGTGAAACAATATTGGCCTAAAAGCATCTTCCTCCAATGGTTTGCATTTCTTCTTTATTCTAATTCTAACCTGCATACACTAATTAATTAGTTATTTTATCAAGTTTAATTCGTGCATGGAAGTATTTTTTATAATTATTCATTAATGAATTACCTGGGCTGGAAATCTTGATTCTCCTTTGCATTTCTTGTCTTCCCATGCAGTTGGGTCAATATTTGACCCTCCAAAACTTGCAGCCTTGCAATTCATTCAAACAACTAAATTCAAAGGCTAACATTTTCTGCTTAAAAACACAATTATTTAATTTCACAACTAAAATTCTCTCCTAAACAAAAAAAAAAAAAAAACCTGAAAAACTCCATGAAGCTGGTGGGATGTGTAGTTATAGAGAAAAAGAGGCAATCCTGGAGTTATTGCTCTAACTGAGTCCTTGTACTTCTGTGGTAGCCCTGCAAGTTAACAAAATTTCCATGAAAAACAAATTAAGACTACGAGAAGAGAAGTAAGACTATTAGCTAAATTACCAAATAATTGGCGGCGGAGATCTTCTTGCATTGTTTCATTGTTACAAACAAAAATGTAACCTCCCAAAACTTCATCCCTTGGCAGCATTTCTCCCGGCGGCAGCGTCTTGTACCACTTATCGGCCGCCCCCGGCTGCCGCCTATTGTTATCAAAATTATGCTGCTGCATTTTCGCCCCTAAATTTCTCATTGACATATCGCTGAAACTAATTTTCTTGTAGTAATAATATTCATCGTGGTCCATGGACTGATCATTTCTCATCAGTTGATTATTCCCCGCCGACGTAAGCCTCCCTGCCGCATTCCTCCAGGTCTCGTGGTCGTCGTCGACTGAGGCCGCCATAGCCTGCTGGTACTCTATACCACGTTGCCATATTGAGCCACCATTAATGATAGAATTCATCATGACATTTTCAGAATGATACAGTCATGTAGTTTTGCACAATTGTTTCTTATATATATATATATATATATATATATATATTTATATTAGGGTTAGGGAGAGTAAACTGTAAAGACTGCTATTAAATTGGTGTTGTTTTGTAGTTTTTGGGCGTGAATCATGATTTGCTTTCGGTTTTGAATAATGGGTTCTTTTACTTTTTTCTGTTTTTTCTCTTTTTGTTGTAACTTTTTTATTAAAATTTGAATCAAAGAAGCCGCCATTATTATTATTTCACTGGTCTTGAAATAAAGTAGTTGAAAGAAGCAAATATTTCAGTTTGATTTTTGAAATCAAATTTCTCCCTCCTTGTTGTACCTTTTGAATGCATTCATTGACAACAAGATTTCTTAAGGTTAAAATCAAATTTAAGATTCAAATACTAGCTAATTAATTCAATTGATGAAAATATTTGAAATTCGAATCTTATCTACATAAGTCCTTCTTGAACAAAACTTAAATGTTAGTCAAAACAATCCTACACTATTTTTACTTAGACATTTGCACAATTTAATTACCTAAACAATACATTGACAAATGTTATACTCACTCTCAATTATGATTTTACCACGTCTATCATCATTTTATGGCTTGCTTGCTCGCACTATGTTTCTAAAAAAGAAACCACTAAATTGATTTTAGTTATTATAAAATATAATAATTTCCAAATATATATATATATATATATGAATAATACCGCACATCTTAAATTTGTATTTAAAAATTTTCATTTTAAATAGGCTGGCATTCATCAATTAGATTTCACAATTTTCAAAGTTAGTTATAAACAATTCTACTAACTTATTATGAATGTCGCACTATAAATTTATTCCACTAACTTATTATGAATGCCACACTATTTGTGACGAAATTTTAAAATATAAATTTAAAATGTGTACACATATTCATATTTCAACGGTTTTAACCCATAATATTGTAAAACAGCTATTACGACTCTCTTCTTCATGTATAAGAAATCTTGGATCTTGATTAAACAACTAAATAAATAAATTAAAACGTTGGTCATCAAACTTATAAACAGCTAGCAGTTACACACCAAAGCTTGATTAATTAGATAGCTTAATGAATTAGTTACCTTAGCAATTATTGTTAGTTGACAGTTGGCTTGCATCCTAAAAAATTTCGAGAACCAAATTTGACCATTGAACATACTTCATTTATTTCAACCATATCAAAGTCAAAATCATGAATCTTTACAAATTTATATATAATATCTTATTAAAATTCTATATCACAAGAGCCATGCATTTTGCTACAACTTTGGCATATGTATGTACATTGTCACAAAACAATGAATGATGTCTAATGGTTTTATTAAAGTATAGAATAAAAAGATTATATTATCTTTTTAGATTATATTATCTTTTTTATTCTAATGAAATTATTTTTTAAAATCTTGTATTCTTTTTCTCATTCATTACGCATGGGAAAGAATTTAGTTTATATTTATGTAACATATAAAATACAAAATCTAATTAATTTTTAAGTTAACCAAAAGTCTTTAACATATATCTTAGTGATTAATTAGTTCATTAACAAGAAAAGTATTTCCACTAAAAAGATTGATAATTATAAAGAAAATGGAAAGTAGTAGGGTTCATGAACTTAGGAATGAATCATATGAAGACTGATTTTCCATGACATACCCAATATTTTATATAAATATTATCCTTGCCATGTGGAAGTGTATTATGCATATATATAAAAACATAATTAATTAATATTAATAAAAAATAATTAACAATTTTAAACAGGAAGAAGGCGTGCAAATGAATCAAGTAAATTAATCTGAAAGCTCTCAAAGTCGTACCCACATGTGCAAACCCTAGCAATGGCGACTGCGTCTCCAACTTAATTAATTTCCAACTCATTAATATCATTAATTAATGAGGAATTAGTTTGAATTTGATAAGATATAAATTAATTAAAATGATAAATGGATATAAAACTGAGGCCGTCCAATCAAAAGAGAAAATCCCAAGAAGTTCTTGCTTTGGAAACAATCAAATATCCCCATAATTAATTATTATTTCTTATTTTCTTGGGGATCATTTATCTCTTTAAATACTTCCATTAAACTATAATTAATTATTTAGTATAACTTCCAGTCCCAAGCTTGTGCAGCGCGTGGATCACTGTATACAATTCATTTCATGCAAAAATAAATAAATAAATTGCTAGGGTTGAAATTTTATGAATTTAATCTGACAACAAATACGATATTATATATACACACACTTAAATAGAGACTTTGACATAACTTAATTCATGGAGTAGATACTCTTGTATCTTAATTTATAAAATTATTTTAAAATGAAAATTTTGTAAGAAATTTTTGTTCAACTTATAATGGATATATAATAAACTACCATTGAAGGTAATAATGTAGTTAAAAATATTTGATTAAATTAATCCCAAAAAAAAAATGAAAAGGGAATTCTTATTTTGTTACATTATATCATAAATAATATAATACAGATTTAATATTTGTTACATTATTTGTCATATTACATTATTTTTTGAATAAAAATATCTAAAATATGAAGTTAACTCACAAGCATATTTATCTTAATAATGTGATACATATGTCCATAAAATGATAAAACCAGCTAGTGAAAAGTTAATTTCTAATTGGTATGCCATGAAATAAATTAAGTTTCAACTTTAATATTGTTTGCAAACCTTAATGAATTAATTGAAATTGGAGATTGATTATTCCCACGCTCCATACAAGCATGTAGAGAAAAAAAGTCGCGAATTGTAAACAATATCACAATAGAAGAAGATCACCCTAGCTATTAGCTAGTTCCAATTTCCTTATACTTGCTTTTTACGATACCTACCTTTAACCATTCCCTCCGCCGTAGTCACCGGCCGTCAACTGTCTCACTTTCTCCATATACCCCCGTTGACACTCTCCTATACCTCCTTCATATTTATGCCTTTCTCCTCAAACTTATATAATTTCTTACATCCCACATTTTAATTCTTAGCAAGCTAGCTTTCTTATTCTTCGAATTATTGTCATCCTTAGTTCATTTTCAGTACGTACGTATAGTTTTAGTGTTCACACGTACGGCTGCTGGACATGGCTTCTTCTAGCGGCGGCGTGCCTCCGGGATTCCGGTTTCACCCGACGGATGAAGAGTTGCTTCATTACTACTTGAAGAAGAAGGTTTCGTTACAAAAGTTTGATATGGAGGTTATTAGAGAAGTCGATTTGAACAAGATGGAACCTTGGGAGTTGCAAGGTAAATTTAATAAAGTCTGCTTTGATATTTATATGAATTTTGGTTGTTTAGTTTTTCATTTGAATTTTTGTTGGAAAATTTCCCAAATTTTAATGCCAATAATCGTAAAATTAGTGAAAACAAATAATTGAAAGCCTATGTAGTATTTGAATTTCATGATTGGACTATATTTAACATTAACTCTTATTAATACTTTCTATAATTTTCCTTTATCACACGGCACTTGTTTATAATTTCTGATTAAGAAATATGATTTTCAGTGCCAATGATTGTTGAATTGACTGACCACTTGTGCCTTCCTACTATTGATCACATTTACAAAGCTCTTATACTTAGCATAACATATATCTAGTGATAAATAATTAAGCTAAAGGATATATAAAGAATGAAGAATCATTGACCCTTTACACCGATCCGTCTCCTCCACGACAATAATTAAGCTATATATAATATCAAAATCATCTCAGTCAACAAAAGAACTAATGAGGAATTAATTATATGTGGATGATGCAGAGAGGTGTAGGATCGGATCGACGCCGCAAAACGATTGGTATTTTTTCAGTCACAAGGACAGAAAATACCCGACGGGGTCGAGAACAAATAGGGCAACAAATGCAGGGTTTTGGAAAGCAACAGGGAGAGATAAGTGCATCAGAAACACCTACAAGAAAATAGGAATGAGAAAAACTCTAGTTTTCTACAGAGGAAGAGCTCCACATGGACAGAAAACTGACTGGATTATGCATGAATATCGACTTGAAGATGGTGATGATGCTCAAGGAAACCATAGTGTGAGTTTTTATTTTCCTCCTCTCTTTGAATGTTATTATTTCATATAAGCACTTATGCCAAAAGCACTTCCATAACTATATACACACTAAAAATCACTTGTTGCAGGAAGATGGGTGGGTAGTTTGCAGGGTTTTCAAGAAGAAAAATCTATTCAAAATCGGAAATGATCAAAACTCAAACTTGAACTCATCATCCTCCGATCATCATCATCATCATCAACAACAACAACAACAATTCAATAATTCAAATCACCACACAGCTCACAGTGCTTCTGTTTTCTTGCACAGAGAAAACCAATTCCTTCTTCGTCATCATCATCAACCTCCATTCGAACTCAACAACAAACCAGAGCTTTCCCTCCATTATTCAACTCCCCAATACTCTCTCTTCCAACCCCAAACCCTACTTCCCAACTATTCCGTTCTTCCGTCCACCGCCGCCGAAGACTCCTCCTCCCCGGCCTCCATGGTTAAGCAACTCATGTCAAACCCTAGCAGGGACTGTGACAGTGCCGGCGGTGAAAGCCTTAGGTATCATCAACAACAACAACATCATCACCACCACCACCATCAAGCTTGTGAGCCTGGCTTGGAGGTTGGAACATGCCAGCCGATGGTCGCAGCCTCCACAGCAGCCGCCGGTGGAAGAGAAGATCAGGGATTGAATGATTGGACGATGCTTGTGACTGAAGATTCAGCAAAGGGTGTTAGATTTGAGGATGCAAGTGCACAACACCAAATTAATGAGCTTTCTTTGCGCGGAGAGATGAATTTTTGGGGCTATGAAAAATAACTAAATTATTTTATTTTCGTGATTTGGGATTCATAATTAAACTGTTGTTAATTAATTAGAACTCATTTTTATACAAAAATTTAAATGGATAAATTAAACACTATCGAAATTGATAGTGATTGATTCTTGTTTGCATTTAATTAGTTGTGTAGTACTCGGTTGATTTATTCATGCAAAGTTATTAATATCCTTTTATATTGACATTAAAGTAAGTAATTATTATATGAAACCAATAACCATGCTTCTTTCTTCTTTCTTTTTATTTTTATCATTCTTTTAATTTATATAAAAGCTTGGATTAATTATAGAAGATTTTTGTTATATTTATACGAGAATATTGTTCAGAAGTAAAATTAATATAATTCTTCTTGTGAGATTTAGAAAATCAATAATTACCAAAATTTTATAAATGAGCAGAGATTAATAATAATTATTAAGCAATTCAATGCATTCGCTCCCTAATTATAAGTTGATGAACCATTAAACATAATCATTTTACATAAAGCTTCATACTTTTGTAACTTAAAATTGATTATGTGATTCAAAGACCTACACTTATAAGAATATATATAAAACCATTACACGCATTCATTTCCTAACATCAATTAAGTATCATGTGCAAAACATGCACTTTCATCTTTACATAGGCATGAATTGGAAATACTTGCAAAAATAATTAATTGTATTAAACATGAACATAATTTCATATTAGACATGCAAGACATCATGACAATTTTTTTAATATATATATATATATATATAATGCTAGATATGAATAGTTTGATAAACATATCGTGGTAATATTTTAACATGTATAATTTATTATTATTTTCACGGTTTGAGAATTAATTAAGCGAATTGGGATCGAAAATTATTGTTAATAAGAACTGTTTTTTTGTACAAATTTAAATATTGTTAAAAGCTATTAAGTATCTCTAAGTGGTGAAATATGATAATTAGTTATTTTATAGATTGAAAACTATATACTCACTTATAATACAAATTGAAATAATTACTTAGAATTTTTAGTATCATTTTCTAAAATAATATTACATATATAAACTAATCTTACAAATTTATTTATATAAATTGTTGATACAGTAAAATTTCTCTTTGTAGTTCTACATACTAGAACAGTCTTTTTTACTTTGTTCGATTGTTATATCACCTGATATCACAGAAAATGTCAGGATAAAGTCGGTTATCTGGCGAAAACTCTCCAATATTTAAGTTAAGGTTTTACTTTTGAAAGAAAATAATGGCAGCTATTTAATAACTTAAACTTATTTTTTATAGTTCGTTTTGTTCTATTGCTATTTTGTTTCCGAAGTTCATTAGGATTATTGAGAATCAAATAATTATAATCTCAAACTTATTAATATTTTGGGAATATAAAACCATAATTCCAAATGTATTGGTTTTATGAGAATTTAAGGATTTTAAGCCTTTTTTTGTAGAATAACTCTATCAAGTCACAAATTCTTTCTTATTTAGAAAAAATTCGAAAAACGAGAATTTCATAACAGCCAAATGTATCCACTAGTATGAGGTCTCAGAAATCTTATACTTCTTTTGATATCTTATTCTTCAATAAAAATAGTCTTAAATTTTAATGATTTATCAAAAGTCGTTACCACACTACACCCGAGACTTTTATTAAAAAAAGAGGTCTCGTATTTTATCGTTTATATCCGAGACCTTTTGTCGAACCTAGGAATTCTCGAGTCATGTCACATCCAATATCTTCGTTATGTCACAATAAGGATTTCATTGATCAAAATAAACCTCGAATTCTATCTATCTTTTATAAAGTCTTTAATATTCTGTTATTTTTAGTAGACTCAAAGTCTATTAGGCTTTATTCGTACCCGAGATCTTTTTTTTGGCCCATTGGACTTTGTCATACCCTAGGCATTTCTCCCGAACATAATTAAATGTTATATTGCATAACATAATTAATTAAATAAACTTTGTTACATATAGTTAATTAAATAAAAACTTTGTTACATATAAATAATTTATACATAATAAATTATAAATCTTATTTTAATCATATTTTTGATAAATAATAAATCATCACTAACAATGCAAATTTGGATAATTACTCTTTTTATAAATTCTTAAAATTTCAAGAAATAATTTTGTTTTTATATAATTCCAAACCCAATTTTCCCAATTATTTTCCAAATTAATAAAAATTAAGCCATCTCCTCTCTCACGTGACTTCAAGCTCTCACATTTTCCCGCTAAAACTTCTCCCTTGTCTTGTTCCCGCCGTCTATTCTCCGATCGGAAGCCCTAATAAGAACCCCTGCTTTAATCTACAGTAAAACCCTAGCTGAAGATCTCACTCTTTTCTCCAATCGATTTCCCATTCACGCTCACAAGTTCTACCTCTGCTTCCAGTGAGTTCTTTTTCCCTGTTTTCTTTCACTAATTTCGACAAATTGTTGTCTTTGGCTCCAGAACTGCCATCAATGGCTTTTCGGCAACCCACATTGTCTCCATAGCTAAAAAAGTTTCGCGGGTTTCAGAATCTTTACTCATTTCTGTTAATTAGAAAAATTCTGCAAGAAATTTTCTTGCTTGGATTCTTGGTTAAAAAAAAAGCTTTCCTTTTTTTTTTTTTAACCCTAATTGTTTGGACAGAGATTAGAGATGATCTTGATTGCTGATTTTTTTCTGGGTTTTCCTCTGACCCAATCTTAAAGGGAAAGGAGAAATAAAGAAGGAACAAATTTCTATTTCTTTCGTTGATTTGTAAAGAGAAATGGGTAAAGATGACGAAGAGAAGAGGGGGGAAAATGAAGGAGAAGCAGATAAATGAAGAATACAGATATGGAAGGAGAACACTCCGTTTCTGTTCGGTCTGATCATCACACACGCCCTCGAATGGCCTTCTCTCACTGTTGAGTGGCTACCTGAGAGAGAGGAGCAGTCCGGCAAAAACTACGCCCTTCAGAAGGTGATTATTGAGTCACACACTTTTGAAAATGAGAAAAATTATCTCATGCTTGCCCAGGTTCAGATTCCTCTCGAAGACTCTGAGAATGATGCCCGACTTTATGATGATGAAATCTCTGGTTGTGGCAGCTTTGGCAGCGCCAATTCCAAGGTAGTATAATCAAATCGATGAATTGACTTAGATGATGAAATTTAGTTGAATGCTAGATATTTGTTTTATTGTAATGTATCCTGCTTAATTAGCATAACAGTTTCCTAAAGTTTAACTTTTATTGTCGTTAAGATTAATTCTAATGTATCTTTTCCTGATTCATACATGATTAGGAAGCCTATGACATTTTAGACTGGATATAAGGAATGTTTCTTTGCATTTGCAGATACAAATAAGTAAGCAAATAAATCATGATGGGGAGGTTAACCGGGCTTGTTATATGCCCTAATACTTGCCCATTATTGCAACCAAGACTGTGAGTGGAGAAGTCCATGTCTTTGATTGTTCTCAGCGTCCATCTAAGCCTTCTTCAGATGGTGTGTGTTATCCTGATTTGAGGTTGCGGGGCCATACCTCTGAAGGATATGGTTTGTCATGGAACAAGTTGAAGCTGGGTCATTTGCTCAGTGGGTTTGAAGATGATCAAATATGTTTGTGGACATTTGCGCAACTCCTGGGAATAAGTCTCTTGAGCCTATGGAGATTTTTAAGGTACAGTTCTTGTTGAATGATGAACTTGTTGTTTTACTTCAATCAAGTTGATGCAAGGTCATGTTCAGAATGTACAAATGCATTGTGCAAAAAGCTGATTTTAGCAATTCATTGTCCAAATAAATGATCTGCTGAGAAATTGAGATTTCATGTTTCAAATTAGTTCTAGACAGTTCAATAGGTGTATATATGCAAGCATTGCTCTATAATTTTCAGATATTGATGATTATCATGATAAAATCATAAAGATGGTGTAGAAGATGTTGCATGGCAAATGAAGAACGAAAACTTGTTTGGTTCTGTTGGGGATGATCAATACCTGCATATATGGGATCTACGAAGCCCATCAGCTAGCAGTCCTGTTCAATCTGTTGTTGCAAATCAGGATGTGGTGGGTATTTGAGTACAGGTTTCAACTTTCTTATGAAGGAAAGGGCTAACTTCTTGATAGTTTCATGTAAATAGTGTCTTCTATGCCGGTGTTTTGAAATATTGGTTTAAATTGTTTTGTAATTCAATGTGATTACTCTTTTGTCATAGGTTAACTGCTTATCTTTCAATCCCTGCAATGAATGGATTTTGGCAACTGGTTCTACTGATATGACAGTTAAGTTGTTTGGTCTGCGCAAAATTAGCACCGCATTGCATACATTTGACAGTCAAGTAAGACTTGACCCCTTTTTTTTTTCATACTGTGCCATGCATTTGGGTTCTAATTATTTTTGAACATCTCTTTTTCCTTGTTGGTTGTAATTTCCACAAAAGAGAGGAGGTTTTCCAAGTTGGTTGGAGCCCGAAGAATGAGACCATCCGAGCTTCTTCTTGTCTTGGTAGAAGACTAATGGCCTGGGATCTTAGCAGGTTCGTGCTTGAAGTTGTCTCTTGAATCATTTTGAAATTTCTGAGTGAAGAAATTTCCTTCGTTTGGTCATCAATAATTCGATGAATGTTGCTGTTTTCGATTACCTATTCTTATATTTTTTTTTCCAGGATTGGCGCGAAACAAATTCCAGAGGATGCTGTTGATGGTCCACCAGAGTTGCTCTTTATCCATGCTGGTCACACAAGTAAAATTTCGGATTTTTCATGGAATCTATGTGAAGATTGGGTTATTGCTAGTGTAGCTGAAGACAACATTCTCGAGTATGGCAGATGGCTGAAAACATCTACCATGAGGAAGATGATGATTTACCTGCTGATTAACTCCATAAAAGGTCCTTACTGTAGCGATATGACTTGAACCCCGTGTTATACAGACACAAGAAGTTATCTATTGTAGAAGTAAAGATGTAGTTCTTTCAGTTTGTTACGTAAATAATTCAGTTCACTGTCCATTCTTAACCTCCACAAAAAATGCAATCTTTTGATCAATTTGCTGAACTATTTGTATGCTACCACCTATTCACAGTGTTTTTCTCTTTTGTGTGGTATTGTGAACTGGGGTTGCATGTTATTGTTGTTCTTTTTCTCTTTGCTTCCGATTTCTCCCCTGCAGTTGGAGTGAATTGGATTTGATTCCTAAACCTTTTTATCACTCAAAAAAAATTTACTAATTAAACCAAATGACAAAATATTAAGATGTTAGACCCCAGATGCACAATTTCACAAAATAATAACAAGATCTTCCTATTATTTTTGAACTGTAAACTAGTTTTAATTTTCAATAGAATGATAAAGTAATAATTTCAAAATTTTGTTAATTCAAAATTTAACAGTCGAAGTTGTTGTGGACCTAAATGTTAAAATTTAAAATTTAGGTAGATGATCTATAAATATGGTAAACTTCGGGTTATTTTTTTATTTAAGAGAAACAACTGGGAGTTGTATATGTAGAAACTACGGTATTTCCCCTAAATAATTCTGTTAAATTACTCCCGCCGGAGATTCTGGTCATCTGGTGCTGAGCTGAAACATCCGAGTTAAAAATGGAAGAAGAAGAAGAAATAGAAGTAGAAGAAGAAATAGTAGAGAACGACGAAGAGATAGGCGGCGAAGACGATAATGAAAATGAAGAAGAAGAAGAAGAAGCCCCTGGCGGAGGAGGTGACGGAGAAGAAGAAGAGTATGTATTTCGATTCAAAGCCGGAGTGAATCCATTAGAGTGGACGGAAAGCGAGACTTCCGGTCTTAAAACTTACCAGCAATTCGAACGACTGGAGTACGAAGCTCTCGCCGACCGCAAACGCAAAGCAATCGATGTCACTCACAGGCAGTTATTGACTAAGTTCCTCTATGAATTCAAACCTCAAAATTGAAATGAACAATTGTTTTCTAAGCTTTAAATTAATGACAGTGAAGAGGATGTAGGTGGAACGAGCATGGACGCAATCATGGAATTAATCAATTACGGTGGTTATCGTAGAAAATCAAGAAAGGTTTGATTTTCTTCTTCTTTGTTCTGTTGCGTGAACAGAATAAATAAATAAATAAATAAATAAATAAATGTAATTTACATGTTGATTCTGTAATTTTTGTAGCTGAATAAGAAGAGAGGTAGACGAAAGGGTACGAAGAATAAACTTAGTCCTGAAATTACGAAAATGCTTGGTGAAGCTACTATTCACTATGCTCATGGAAGTTTTGAACAGGTAACTTATTTATTTATTTATTTTCTGTTTTCTTGAATTGAGATTAAGAAAGTTTTTACTTTTTTCGGATATACTTTTGGTTGTGTAGGCTATATCTGTGCTGAATGAAGTTGTTAGGTTATCTCCTAATTTGCCTGAAACGTATAATACACTTGGACTTGTTTATATGGCACTTGGAAATCTTAAATCAGCATTTGATTTCTATGTGATTGCTGCGCATCTTACACCAAAAGACCCTGCATTGTGGAAACAGCTTTTAACTTGGTCTGTGTAAGTTTTCTACGTTATCGCCGCTTCTGTAAGTTCATATGTCAAGCAACGTTTTCATCATAATCAAGGAATTGTTCACCTTTACTAAATGCAGAGAAAAGGGGGACACAGCTGAAGCTATGTATTTCCTTCGTAAAGCAATAAGAGCAGAGCCTAAAGATATTAGTTTAAGATTTCATCTTGCTTCATTTTATGTTGAACTTGGAGATTATATGAGAGCTGCTGAGTCATATGAACAGATACAAAAAATATGTCCCAACAATGTTGAAGCTATACTAACAGGGGCACAGGTTTTATCCGCATCTTTGTCTATTAAATGCATTCTTTGATGTAATAATTCTTTTGGCATTTTCTTTGTGAAGCTACTGCTGATGTAAATTTGTTTGCGATGCTAGCTTATAGTAGTTCCTTTAGCTCATAAGTCGTTTACCGGTTATTAATTTCTTTTTCTTCTTCCTTTTGTCGTAAGACTCTTTATTGGTTGTTCATCTGGTTGCAGTTATTCCTAAAATGCGGTCAGACTGCACGCTCTGTTGGCATTTTGGAAGAATATCTTGAGGGCCATCCATCTGAAGCTGATTTGAGTGTGATTGATATGCTGGTTGCCATACTCATGGAAAATGATGCACATGACAAAGCTCTGCAGCATATTGAGCATGCAGAAATGGTCTGTGTTTCAGGAAAAGAACTGCCTCTGAAGTTGAAAGTTAAAGCAGGAATCTGCCACCTTCGCCTTGGAAATATGGAGAAGGCTGAGGTTTGTCACGGACATATATTGTCATTGCTAATTATTCAAACTGCTTCTACCCTCAAAAGGAGAGTCTATATTGTCCGTTACCATGTCTTTGACCTCACTTCTGTTATCATGTTATATTATTCATCATCACAAGGGGGAGAGGGGGGATGAGTTTACCAACTCTTGCAAGGTTAAATGCTTTTATTAATGTAAATTTGGTGTTGAGTATAATGTTAAAGAATATATTTAATTCCTAACTTTGTTCATGACCTCTACATATGAAGCAAAGTCTTACTCTTTAGCTTACAATTTTCTCTTTCAAAGGCTTGTATGTTGTTATCATTGGTTGATGGCTTATAGTTATAAAATGCCACTGAAGTGTCTCCCTTTAAAGTTATTTTTATGAAGCCATGTTGTTTATCATACTGCTTATGACTCGTGTGATGTTTCTGTGAGTATATCTTCTGATTTATTATTGGGAATTTCACTATTCATGCATGTCCTTGGAAAAGGGATGCTGGTAATCTTTTTTATGATCTAATTTGTTAACATCTCTTTGTTTTTCTCTTCTTTCCTTTTAAATCATTGCTATACGCAATTGAAAATGTAATTCTTTTTTGTCCTCAATTTGAATTGATTATGATACTGACTGAATATTCTCTCACATGATGTCTAGATTCTCTTTGCTGTTTTGCAACTGGAGAACGCATGTGATCATGCTGATCTGATTACTGAAGTTGCTGACACATTTTTGAGTCTTGAGCATTATAACTCAGCATTGAAGTACTATCATATCTTGGAGGCAAATTTTGGAACTGACAATGTAAGAGAAACTGTAATGTTTTCATTCAAATTTCTTCTTAACTTCAATAAGGAAAAGGCACTAGAAAATATTTGCTATTTTCTATTATGTCTCTTCATGTTTTATGTTTATTACTTGGAATGTGATCGCAGACTTTTATCATAGACTATGTTATCCAACGATTCAACCATGTGCTCCACCGTGAAGGCCTCTTGTTAGCCTAGTTTGTTGTGCTAGTTTTTATTCAGTGTGGATTGTGTTCCTATTGACTAATGTCTTTTTAGAATAATAAGCTATAGAGGGCAGACTACCTTTGAATGCTAATCTTGATACGCATATTTGTCCATGAAAAGCTCCATTTAATTTTATTGTTATAAATTTTATCCATGCGATTTTAACTAGGCTATTGATTGTTTTCCTTTAATCATTTTGGTTTTCTTGCTACTTTTGTCCATTCTCCTGATGCATGTGTGTGTCAAACACTAACATAATTTCTGGTTTAACGGTCAATTTCTGATATATGTTGCATTGTTCTCTAACAGGATTATTTATATCTCAAACTTGCTGAGTGTTACGCATCCTTGAAAGAAAGAACACAAGCAATTATGTTCTACTACAAAGGTGATGTACACCCTTGAGATCTATAAGTCTAATGAAATCAATTGATACAAAGTTTTGTGACTTTCACAATATAGAACCTATTATCATTATTTATGGGATCATATTGTTCTTGTTGAAAGACATGAATGATGGAAACGAAGAATGCGAAGGGTTTTCTATGATCTGCCTTCATGTGTTCTCTATGAACTCAGGGAAAAAAAAGAGTTCTAATTGATATAAATATGAACATTAGTTTAAAATTCATTCAGTTTCTACTACATTCTCCGCTTGTTTTAGGAATTGAAATGGATACTTCTTGATCTGTTGCACTTCCATTTGATCAAACAATAAGAAGTGGAGAAAAAGCAATCATTCACACAAATCATTGATCTGTTCAGACTAGTATTCTTCTGATGTTGTCTACACAGACAAAATTTTCTGGGGCCTCTGGGGGTTTCGGCTTCTAATGAGTTCAGGTTGATCTCTTTCTTTTTTATTCAAAACCAACTGGGAGGCTGTTGTTAGGTGATTTTACATAGGTGGAACTGTTTTCTTGCTTGCATTTTGTTGTTCTGTGGATTACTGCTTTCACTTGTTTGTAATTTTTCATTAATTCCAATAATATTCTTGTTAGAATGTTGGTGCTCTGTTGTATACTTGCTATGCAACAATGCACCTTTTCGATGTCTTTAAATGAATTTAAAAAATTCAGTGTTTCTCTATTTTCTACCAATCAATAGAAAAGTGAGGCATCTATCTTTTGCTTTTTCATGAAAAAGGTTCTACAGAAGAAATGTTTTGCTGCTTATATTTATACCAATTCTGATCGTAATTATGTTACATAAAATTTCTTATTATCTTGGCTTATATTGCAACTAAAAAGAGAAATAGAAAAGACATAGTGACCATTTTAATAACTCTAGCCGTTTACTTTGATCATGATTGTTGTGATGCCACTTTGTAATAATTTGTTGCAGTTCAAGGAGCAGTATTCTGTTTTCTGAACAGTAATTTCTTATGTAGTTATTTACTCATGTAGAGTGCTCGGATGAGTATGTTTGGACTGGTATTTGTATTAGAAGATTTTCATGATTTCCCAGACTGGAATCTTGATACTTTCATGATGAAGAACTATATGCTTATTTGACTAGTTAGGCATCCTGGTATTGATTGGACTTTCAATTCAGCTTTGAATACGCTTGAGGATAACATTGAAGCTAGATTAAGTTTGTCATCCCTCCTGCTTGAAGATGCTAAAGAAGATGAAGCGATTACTTTGCTTTTACCTCCAAAAATTTCAGGTATCCTTATACACACATACATGCATACATACATGTATTTCTGACTTTATATTGAATTAGATATATCTACATGTAATTTTTTTCTTTTGTGTTGTCTTATGGCCTACAGATCCAACTTATGTGGATGCAAATTCTGATAAATCTAATCCATGGTGGCTTAATGAAAGAATAATAATGAAGCTGTGCTATATTTATAGAGCTAAAGGGATGCCTGAGGACTTTGTTGATATAATCTTTCCTTTGGTTTGTGAATCACTTTGTGTTGAAGCTCTTCGGCAAAAGGTAAGTTAGGCTTTTAAGGTGAACCATGTAAGGTAGTCTTGTATGCTATTCTCAGCTCAGCATATATGGTGCATGCTGGACTTGATTTAACCTTAGCACATGTAACCTTTTTCTTTGATTCTCATGTTTGATACACTTGTATATTATCTTTCTTCTTTTGATTGATTGGTTCTCAATTTAGGTTAAGGTGAAAAAGAGGCGACCAACAAGTGTTCTTCGAGAACGAGCCAAAAAATTAGATAATCCGCAAACTAATAACCTACTGTGTGGAATTAGACCAGTAGCTTCTAAATCAGATCTGTGAGTTTTTATAAATTTCATTTTGCTGTTTCTTAAATGTAAATGCCCTCAGCATTCAATTATTTTGGTGGTTTTGGCATCTAGAGTTTCTTCAATTTATTATTGTAATTGCTAATATTATTGATCAACTTTTGGATTGAATGGTTGATGATTTTCTAAAGAGAAAATTGTTCTGCCCTTACCTTCTTCAGAATCATCTATGTTTTTTCTTAAATATATCTACCTACTGAAGAGAATTGTCATAGTTATTCTTCTTGGCATGAAGTCTAACTTCATTAGCATTCTCATATGAGGCTTAGTCTGTTATTCAATACATGATAGTTGGAGAAATTGAGTATTCCTCTTTATTTAGTCATTAAATGAAATAATTTCTTGTATTTGTTTTTCTTATTAGTCTTAACTTGAAATGTGATTATGCTACTTGATTTTGTTTTAAGTATATGTTCAAGTTCTCATTGAAACATGTGGCAATCATCCTGCATAGTGTGCCATAGACTATTTGGGCCAAGTTCTTATGGTTTTATTCTTGGATTTTCATATGAAATGCCTTACGCATATCTACGCATGATATTTGAAATTAACCATCTACTGCTTTCATACTTTTATTTATTTCTTAGTTCCATTTTGATCATCAAGTTTTCACTGTTAACCACCATAGTCATGCGATCATGCATCCATAAATGTGGTTGTGTATGTTTCTGTTTATTTATTTATTTTTATCTTTGCCATGGACTGTCAACTGATTCATGGTAGCTGCTTTGAATAAGGTTGCAAGCTGCAAGAGCTAGAAAAACGCTTCAGAAGAAGACAGCATTGATGGAAGAAAAGAAGGCTTTGGCAAAGGCTGCTGGAATTGAGTGGCTTAGTGATGATACTGATGATGAATCTCCGGTAAATTGATATTTATCATGTTAAGCACTAAAATTTTCAAATTCTGTGACTCTAGGACCTGACAAACTGACATATGATAATCTTTTCTGGGATGTCTTCAGCAAGAAGTACTTAGAGAGTCTCCCCTGCCTAATCTCTTGAAAGATGAGGAACATCAATGTCTCATCATAGATGTCAGTACTCTATCTTTCCTTCTGTTATTCCTATGTATTCGAATACTTCCTTAACTTAATGGTGGTACTTCCCCTCATTTTATTGAATTTATTTGCTTCAATTTTTATTAGCTTTTCTACTTTTCCTTCAATATATATTTTTTTCATTTATTTTTTATGCTTATAAATCGTTAATTGTCTGTTTAATAGCTATGCAAGGCATTGGCATCCATGCAAAGATACGAGGAAGTATCAGAGATCATTAATCTCTCCATGAGATTGGCCTACAATGCACTGTCTCCTGAGAAGAAGGAGGAGCTGCGGTCACTTGGCGCTAGTAATTTTTGGATCATCTAAAAGCTTTTTAATTCTTTTACATAACTCTTACCTTCCTGCCTTCATTTTAAAAGATGGTTCAATTTTTGTTTGTTCACTATATTTAATTAGAAAAAAATAAATAAATAAAGAATTGAGGAACTTGGAGGCCTTGTTAATATCCATTGCTTTTTCTATGATTTGACAGAAATGGCGTATGACAGTACTGATCCTAAGCATGGATTTGAATGTGCAAGGTACATTGTTCATCAGTATCCGTACAGTCTCGCTGCCTGGAACTGCTATTATAAAGTAATCTCCAGGTATACTATATTGGAATAATTGTCCTGAAAACCATACTTTCGTTTCTTTTACATTCTTGACAGGTTTCATCAACTTATTTTGACAGTCATGTTCAGCTTTCCTTGTGAATTTAGTCATATTTTTGTATGTGGAGTATTTATACAGTAATAAATTTGGATGCCATGGACAAACACGAGCATTTTATTTGTGGTTATTTAGATGGTCTTCGATCAGTCAACATGCTCAAAAATTGATTTTTGAAACTTTTGGTCTTTATTATTCTTTATGGGACACTTTTGATGCTATAGATTGAGAAAAACCAAGCATTCAAAGTTTTTACGTTACATGCGAGTCAAATATAAAGATTGTGTCGCACCCATTATGATTTCTGGGCACCAGTTTACAATGGCTAGTCATCATCAAGATGCTGCAAGAGATTACCTAGAAGCTTATAAATTGTCACCTGAGAATCCATTGATTAACCTTTGTGTCGGTATGTTCCTTCCCGTAGTTTTATCAATCACATCTTATTACGATCACTGACTCTATTTGATTGTACATCTATATATATTTTTCCTGCAGGAACTGCCTTAATTAACTTAGCCCTTGGATTTAGACTTCAAAACAAGCATCAATGTCTTGCACAAGGCTTAGCTTTCCTCTACAATAATTTGCGGCTCTGTGAAAACAGCCAGGTATGCTTGTCTTATCATATATACTTACATTTTGTACCATCTCTCTCTCGTTTTGCTAAACATAGCCTTCCTGAATTCATTGAAACTACCTTAATTTTGGCTAAGGTTATTACTTTTGTTCAGGAGTCTCTATACAACATTGGTCGGGCTTATCATCATGTCGGACTTTTGTCTTTGGCGGCTTCATATTACGAGAAGGTGCTTGGAACGAAAGAGAAGGATTACCCCATCCCAAAACATTCAGATAAAAACTCAGACCGAATGGAAAGTAGGGAATTGGGTTACTGTGATCTTCGAAGAGAGGCAGCTTACAATTTGCACTTAATCTACAAAAAAAGTGGCGCAGTGGATCTTGCCAGGCAGCTTTTGAAAGATTATTGCACGTTTTGAAAGACTCTGGGATATTTGGTGTGAAAAAAGATGAGAAAATTATAACCGGGACTAGCGGGAAATCTACGTCACTGAGATTCCATTCTCCGGAGTTAAAACTTTAATATTCCTCCTTGAGCAAGTAAATTAAATGTAGAGACCTACCTCTCTACTTTGTTTAAAGATTTGTTTTATCATGTAATCAATTGATTAAGATTTTTATTAATGGATTGGATTTGATGAATCAATTTGTTCTTGTAATATTTCTAAAGATTTGGACAAGGTCAACAACATAATACAAAAATATTTTGTTAACGTAGTAAATTCTTCTGGAGATTTCAAGAAACATGTAAAAGAAAAACAAGAGCGACTTCACTACTTGATGCTCAAGATAATTGAAAAACGTAAGCAGTGACGACCATACACATACTTGTAAGCACGTACATATGTAGAGAAGAGAAGAAATGAATGCTTGTGAAGAAGAAATAGAGATTGTAATTGCTGGTGGAGGCATTTGTGGCCTCTCAACTGCTCTTGTTCTTCATAGGTACGTATTATGTATATATCGTAATTGATTTGATTTTCATCCTATATACAATAATAAACTAAGAATCCGTTCATGTTGAATATTGTATGTGATTTATTTTGTAGGAAGGGTATAAAAAGCGTGGTGTTGGAAAGATCAGAGAAATTGAGAGGAACAGGAAGTGGAATAACAATACTTGCCAATGGTTGGCGTGCGTTAGATCAGCTTCTTGTTGCTTCTAAACTCAAGACAAACTTCTTTTCTCATTCAAGGGTAACTACTCTTCTGTAAACAACTAATTAATTAATTAACAACCAACAAACATATAATGCTAGTTTTTAACTTCATCCATCTGCCTCAAACTCTGTTGCCTGTATTCCTAGCTAGTAAATAATAAAAACTTGTGTCAAGACAAAATAGATATTGTAGAATATTGATATCATCAATTTAATTAGCTGCCTGCACCCCACCTTGTACTATTTGCGTCCTCTATCACTATTATTATTATTATTATTGCAGCTGCATGCCTCCACTCCATTGATAATTTATTGATTAATATCTTAGGATTATCCACTTCCCCCGTTAATTATTGCATTGATTATGGAATTTATAGTTTAAAGAATTTGATAAACATTATATAATCTCTTTCCAAATATTTCGTATGTATAACCCAAACACAAATAAATAAATAAATAAATAATCTTTAATTGAGTATATATTATTCTATTAACCGTGAGTAATGTAATTTGTACACAATTAGCACAGGATACGGGATCAATGGCTTGGCAGGCAACAGTAAGAAGAACTACTTTCGTAAGTTATTTGTGACATTATTTTCCAAGTAAAAAGACGGGCAGATGCATACAAAATAATTGATCATGCCTTAATTATATATATATATATATATATTCTTTAGTTGAGTATTAATTTGTGATACAGAATTAATAAGCAAAGCCATACGTAATCGTATAATTAATGTTTAATTAGATGCTTTTAATTAATTAATTAATATTGGTTGGCTGGCTGCATGCAGGGTTGGGGAAGCTCAGTGTGTCAAACGAAGTGATTTGATTGAAATACTTGCCAATGATCTCCCACCTGACACTACACGTTTTGGATACCAAATACAATCTGTGAAATCCGATACAATTACTTCTTTTCCCATTCTTCATTTGAACGATGGCACTACAATTAGAGCCAAGGTAATGTATTCACTTTTCTTCATTGAATTCATTCATTCATCGTCTGCAAATTATTTATTTATTTGTTTCCAAGTGCAGGTATTGATTGGATGCGATAGATCGAATTCTGTCGTTGCAGAATTTCTGAAGCTGAAGCCCAAGAAGGTATTTGCATCATGTGCTGTTAGAGGATTTACGAATTACCCAAATGTACATGGACTTCCTAATGAATTTCTCAGAATAAGAACTGGCAATGTCTTGTCTGGAGCTGTCCCTGTTAATCATAATCTTGTTTTCTGGTTCCTAGTTCAGCAATATTGGGATGATCCTGTTCCTAAAGGTATATATATTACTATATATATAATAAGATTAATCTCGCATGCGTATAATCTTATTTGCATAGTCTTGTATGTTATTAATGATTTGTTTTTTATTTTTACATCAACAGATTCAATGCTTCTGGAAGATCCAGAGTTGATCAGAGAAATGACTCTAAAAACGATGAAGAATTTCCCATATGAGAAAATAGAAATGGTAAGCAACTGTGACCTCTCTTCGCTATCATTTACACATTTGAGATACCGTGCGCCATGGGACATACTCCTTGGCCGATTCCGGAAAGGAACAGTTACAGTTGCCGGCGACGCCATGCATGTCATGGCTCCCTTCCTCGGCCAGGGCGGCTCTGCCGGCATCGAAGATGCAGTTGTTCTTGCTAGATGCCTGGCACGAAACATGCAGCAGGAGTCAAATGACTTGAAACTAGGAAATGGAAATTATAATAAGCAGAAACTTATTGAAGAAGCATTGGATGAATATGTAAAAGAGAGGAGAATGAGGCTGGTGGGATTGTCAAACAAGCTTATCTTATTGGTTCATTGCAGAATTCTTCGTCAAAGCTCGTGAAATTCTTGATTATTTGCTTCTTGACTCTTCTGTTTAGGGGCCAGTTTGGCCATACTCGATATAATTGTGGCAGTCTCTAAATTATAATGCTCTAGAATAATACATTCTTTGCTTTTGAAAGCTATATATAAAGTATTGTAATTCGAATGCAGCATGTGTGGAGTAGATTAATTCAGAATATAGAGCAATAATGTTTACGAGTGTCGATATGTTTATAAATAAATAGATTTGTTATGTATTTTCTGATGGACAAAATATGGAAATTATGTTTCATAGCATTATGATTTGTCAAATTCTTTGGTATTGAATATTAAATGATTTGGAATCATTTAGTTGTTCCATATAAATTATTAGTTTTTGTTAAAATGTAAAGTGTTTCGAATTCTTCATTCGTTCAAAACAGGAAAGAAAATTTATGAATATATATGTGCACAGCACTCTTTTTAAACAATTAGAGACGCATAATTTATATATATATATATATATATAGATATATATTTCAAACCCAATAAAAGAAACCAAAGTACAGAACATTTACAAGGTAGGGCTTTGATGTGATTTCTAGTTGGCTGAATCTCTTGAGTTATCATTCTACAAAACATCAAGTATAATATCAAGAAAATCCTTCACTTCCTCTTCATTTTTCTTGAAATACTTTTAATAATAATACGACTGAAGACGTGAAATAAAAACATTAATTCTCAAGCCACACTTTCCAAATGTGAAGAGCTCAACCATTAGTAATCGCAAGATTATCTCCAAAGCTATGTTGTGTTGTGTGATGAGGCAGCAAAGAAATTAGTAACCAAAAATTGCATCACACAAATTAAGTATTCAAATCACCACCTTGCAAAAAGAAAAGAAAAAAAAATATTTAACACTAAACATTAGATATGCCAGCCAACCAGTCCCATAAATTTAGTGCAAAATCACAACTCACAAACAAATGTGAAACCGATTCGGCACAATGCCATGCCAAAAATCACTTAAAAAGCATGCCAAGTCATTCAAATTTAGGGTGAATATCACACACACACGCACGCACGCACGCACGCACGCTTCTTCATGCACATGGAAGTGGGCCTTACAGACCCTATCACATGAATGTATTATTGCCATGAAGTGAGCTATAATAATACCCACAAAAGATTTATACATTACACCTAGTTATATACAGGCTCTCTTTTACCAAATTTTTAAAAGGTAAATTTGATACAAATTAGTAGTAATTTAATATAAAGCAACGCTAATTTAGTTGAAAACAGCATTGATTTGCACCAAATTCACAATTTAATATAAAACAACACTGATTTGTATTAAATTTACATTTTATTTGCACTTTAAATATGCATAGTTGGGTTGGGTCTATATAGGGTTGGCAAAATTACTTAGGTCAGGCCTAGCTCGGGTAAAAGAAAGGAGTTTAGACTTTAATTTCTAAGTTCGTACTATTCCAGGCATTAGAGTATTATTATGGATACTCGAATGTGATTCGATTCGAATTGTAAAAAATAAGTTTATTTATTTATATTATTTTTAATTTATTTTTAGATGGCGTAATTCATAAAAAAAATAAATTTTTGTATTTTAAATTATTTACATTTAATTTTATGACTATACTATTGTATTTTTATACTTCTAGTTAATTAAAAATATATATTAGAAATTTAAACTTTTAATATATATTTAAACTTGTATAGTTGTATTGTATGTTAATAATTTAATATAAGTAATATTGTTAATTTTTAGAATTTTTAATGTATTTTAATATTATTTTTTACTTTAAATAGATTGTAAAAATTTTAAAATTTAATATGTTTAGAAAGATTTATTTTATTTTTTAAAAAAATTTTAAAAAATTTGAAAAAAATTCGGGTTAATCAAAAGCCCAACCCAGCCCAGTCTGAGTCCCATTTGGACCAGGCTTTTGCGGGCCTGGACTTTACGTGCTCATTGCCGGGCCGGGCCGGGCTTGACAGCCCAATTGCCATTCCTAGGTATAGAGCACAGGGTGATGAAGGTGGGTGCAGTTAATGGGTAGTAGTAGTACTGTTGTCTTCCATTTTTATATGTTCCCAATGATTTCTTAAAATGAATTTCAAGGTTTTAGATTGTCTATATGTCCAATCCCAAGGCTAAATTGCTCAATCTCTCTTTGGCTCTCGGTTCATTTTCCCTTTTCCTTTTCTTTGCACAATTTATATGAACAAGATTGAATTTGGCAATTGATATAGACAATATTTAGAGAAATGAAAGATATTAGGATGCTACAATTATATATAGTTGAATAACGTTGAAGCTCTAGAACTCAAAACACACAGTTGGGATATCAAAGTGCCAGGATAAAATCAATTAAGGTTCGACACCTTTGAAATTTGTTAATTAGATGTACAAATGCATTTAGTTTTGAGTAACAAGAACAGTAGCTATAACATTCTGAAATCACAGGGTAGGAGCTCTCTCGGCGTTTCCGGCGAGGACAGTAAGCAAATTGTTGCCAAAAGGATCACTGAGATGTTTTGCAAGGTTCTCAACTGGACCTTCACCAGTGACATAAGCTTGGAAGTAGAAACCAAGCATGGCAAACATTGCGAGTCTTCCATTCTTGATTTCTTTCACCTTTAGCAATGCTGCCTGGTCGGGATCCTTTGCTAGCCCCAATGGGTCAAATGGACCACCTGGGTGAAGCTTGTCCTCCAAATCCTGCCATCAAAACAACACCACACATCCAAAATGTCAGTATTAATAAGGCCTAAATGAGCATACACTATGGTTTCGGTTCTGTTCTTGAATTTATTGAATTTAATGGATTTATCATTTAGCATTAGCAGGACAAAGATTATGATGAGCGGAAGAATCATAGCATACCAAACCATTGATGATTCTGTAATATTCAGCACCACCAACAAGAACAATCTCAGCAATGACAGCAATAATAAGATTAATGGGGATGTTCTTTCCGAAGTAATTCAATGTGTTTCCATCAAGGAGAAGAGCTCCAGTCTGCAAAATTATCAAGAATTTATAATTTTATACTTGTAATTTAACAATCAAGGAGATCAAATGAACTGGAAAAGTACAAACCTTGAACCAGACGGCTTCGGGGCCACAGTTGGCACCAAATTTGTTGAAGGCTTCAGGAATGATGAATCCAGCAGCACCAAGCATGGCCCATCTGGCATGAATCAACTCATATGCCTGGTATCTGCAGTGAAAATTAACCCCACATTATATTTCTTAATCAGTAATTAATGGAACTGTTTGTTTTGATAATCTCATTCCCAAATACCACAAATATTTTGCTCGACTTACTTGCTGAAATCTGCTGGCTTCTTGCTGAGACCGAAAGGATCATAACCATAGCTGCATGAAGCAACAAAATTCAATATCAAGTTTTGGAAAACATTCGAACTAAATAATTATCTAAGGCCCTGGAGGAAGAAGGAGGAGAATCTTACTCTCCGGGAACTTCTCCAGTTAAGTACTCGGGGATCTCAGATCGGTCCAAGAGTCCCTCGGGCAAGAAAATTCTTCTATCGGGACCTGGAAATACCACCATATTACAAAGCTTGTATATTGTTATTTGAACACGAGGTTCTCTCTGATACTATGCTAGTTAAACTGCTCGACCAAAAAGTTTTGAGTTGTTCTGTATATACTTACCATACCACTTGGAGAGCTCATCGTCGATGGGGGAGACGGCGGCGGCCTTAGACTTGGGCGGAGCAGGCTTCTTCTTGGAGAAGAGACCAACAGTCTTGAAAGTTGCAGGGTTGGAAGCATTTGGAGCAGAAGACCTAACAGCACTGCTAACATTGAGAGGATTTCCAAGCATTTCCTTCACTCCAATGGAGGCAGCAGAAGATGATGCTGCCAATGAAGCCATGTTTTCAGGATGCTGCTGGTTTTGAAAATGAAATGGGTGAATGGAAGAAGAAGCAGAAGAAGTGGAGGATGAAATGAAGAGAGGAAGAAATTAGAATACTATATGGTTGAACAAATGGATGTGGACGTGACACTTGGGGTTGTGATTGGTTAATTGTGGACCGGAGGATGTGTAATCTGATGCTGAAATTTGATAGGCCAGAATTGTTGACGTGGCAGATCATGAAGCTGATGTGGAATGCTCTTAAAAACTCAGTGGCTTTGCTTTGGATAACATATTTCCTGTCTATCCATTTCCATTTCCATTTTTCATGTTTAATTTTCACCTTCTTCCATTTATTTTACGTGGCTGTTTTGCTTTATAAGTAGACTGCCTTTTTTGTTCGGAATGGAGTAAAATACAAAGTAAAATTGTAAAAAGATAAAATGGCTTTTACAGACGAGTTATGCTAGAATGCAGTACGATACAATCACTGTGTTCTAACCGGTGGATTATCTTTCATGGCTCTCATTCTCCATTTTCTATAAAATGTTCCCATTTTAGTTATACAAAAGTTTGTCTTTCAACAATTTTATGCCAATTAATCATCAACCGTGGCTATTGTTAAGATTTAAAAAAGCGCATCATTCAAAGAGTCCCATTCATGCAAGCTATATATTCCTACAATCAGAAAACCTGCGTGATTTTAAAACCCATGTCATCATATAACCAACAAGACCGAGTTGGAATTCTTCCTTTAATATCCAAATAATCCATGACACTCCTTGAAAACCAACTAAGCAGTAAGAATCCTACATGATTTCGGTAATTTTTGTCATCTCATAACAACCAAGTTTAAATGATTCAAGCACGATTTGAGAAGTTCATGTAGTATACCTACAGCACGCATAGAGCAAGCCAAAACAAAAGGTAACTATAATGATAGAACCCCTTAAGTTAATACAAATCGAAAGGTAATAAACCCTATATTATAAATATATACCCAACTTGCAATACAAATATCAATTTCTGTAATTCATGCACATATATAGAATCTAGCTAGAACACTAACTAGAAGTTCCTACTTAATGCCAAAAAAAAAAAAAAAAACACACTAAGAAACCCATCAAACTTGGCTCATCTTCTCCACTTTTCAATTTCTCTTGAAGTTGCCCTAACTAGCTTCTTGGTATTAAGGACAAGCTCATCAATGAGCTCAACAAACATTTCCCTGAAAGCAACCAAAAAAAAAAACTTAGAACATGTATTAGACCAAACATTACAGTTTATAAAAGAAAAAAATAACAAAACAAGGACACCGCTTTGATTTGTTGCATTATTAACTCGTAGAATTGAATCAGAAACTCTTTACTAATTATAACGTTCTAAAAAAACACATATAGTTATATGATGAAAATATGAAAAAGTCACTAGTATATTACCAAATGGAAGTACAAATGAAGTGGAAAATGGTCAGTCAAGGTAACTTCAACATATGAAGAAAGACAATACACAAAGCATAATCAGAAAAAATACTTACTGAGAAGGAAGATCTCTTTGACCCTGAACTAGCTTGCCAACATTAGAGTATCTCCGATGCTCATCATGAGCGATACCTTTCCCGACACCATAACCAAATCCAACGCCAACCCCACATCCAGCACCAAACCCAGCTCCAAACTGCAGACCAGGAAATCCAGGACCAATGCCTACACCTGGAGGAAAGCATTTAACATTTCAAAGCCTAAGCAATATTCATTAAACATGTTAATAAAGCAAAATAACATTAGCCATAAGCTACACCATTAACAATAATTCTAAAATCCAATCGTTACATCAAAAGTCGAAAAGGTTTTAAAACCACACTGGTCAACAAACCAAAAGGGGAAGAATCTTTTGATTGTTATTCTAGTGACATCCATGAAATGAAATGACAAAAGAAATTTTCACTTCAAAGTTGAACTGGAAAATCTATATTGTTGGGAAAATGACAGTTGAACATTAGGATTTGAAAATTCTAAGGTCCACTGAATTTGTGCATTGGAATGAGTGGAATTAGAAGTACAGGCCCAAATATAAATCACTCATTTCAATTCTAAAAATTAGGATCTGGCACAAATCCAACACAAATATCGAACACCTACTGACTCTAGTCCAAACCCTAATCCTCATTATTGTTTGAGCATTGTATTTTCAAGTACATATAAGCATAATACAATTGAAATCGGTTTGAAACTTGAATACAGTTGAGAGAATTTTTATTGCTATTTCGTTACAAGTGCTTCAGAAATGAGGAAAAACCCTTATCCTCAAGCAAAAATATACCACACCATTCCACAGTTACTAGGAATCCCTAATTTCTTGACCTAACTTCTCACACTTAGCTAAATTCTGGCACCAGAAATCACTGTCAAGGACCTTCAATCAAAATTCTTTCAACCTCAGAATTGGTGCCACAAAAATCTTCAGGCTTCTCTGCATCAACACATGGATATAGGAGAAGTACTAAACTGACAACAATAGATCAAAATCTCAATGACATGTTACTAAAACTATCCGCAACATGTACATACAAAAACTAACAACTCTTTTGCAAGTGCAATTTCCCTACAAATACTGCTTCACATTTACAAAAATAATAATAACGATAGACAAAAGTACTAAATCTCACCATTCTCAATCACATTTGCAAGTAACTTACCATTCTCAATCACATTGCAAGTAACTTTGATAATTGAGTATACATAAACACACAACAATAATATGACTTACATAACACCAATTTCTTTTCCAAAAAATATAAATGTTTTTTTATTAACCTGGAGTTATACAATTCTTGTCAACAACTGTGCAAAGTCGTTTCCTTCACTAGATCTTAGCATTTCATCCATTCGCCAAACTTCAAATCATCGAAGTTTAGTTTTTCCCCTCCTTTTTCTTATTTTTCTTTAAAACAAAAACCACCCAATGCCTCTATGACATGAAAGCAATTAAATTTCATCAAAACTTTCTCACTTAGTTATTAAAGTTCATGAAAAATGGACCCGACCCATCAAGGGGATTCTCTCGAACAAGATATTGTTGGATAATAATAGTAACAAAGCTTAAGAAACGGAACCGAAGCCAACAAGAGTTTAGTTCAAAAGTAGACATAAAATGAAATTACTGCTTTGTTTTTTTTTTCACCTCCGACGAGACCAACGCCGACGCCGACACCGCAGCCAATGCCAGCTCCGAAAGCTGGACCGACTTTGCCAAAATCCTTTAGTATGAGTTGAGGAAGCTTCCAGATCAAACCCCTCTCGTCACCATCTCCTCTTCCGTTGCCGTTCATCTCTCACACCCTCTTCCGTTGACTTCGTTCACAAAGTTGAGTCTCTGTTCTGACGGAGCCAAAGAAGTGATCTTTTTTGTCGGCTTCCGTCTGTACTTTGTGTTTCAATTTCAAAGGAGTCCTCTTTTCTCCGGTTATTATTATTCTACCAGTATCCGCAATTAGATATTTATGAATACTTTATTTTTTTATTTTAAATTATATGATTTTTTTTTCTAAAAAAATATCATATAAATATAAACTAAACCCTCCTCCATTCTATCATAAATGAAATTTAAATATAAAATTTTACGAGTTGAATCAACTTTACTACTATTGATAAATTATTATATCAATATAATTATTACCTAAAATATTATACTCATTTGATTTTTTTAATTTATAATTTATATAATTTTCTTAAATAAAAATATGTAAAATTTAAATGTTAATTTGGATTATAGATGGAATAAAGTGATTGAGAGAGTTAATAATTTAATAGTAATGGATACTATTAAATTTATGATTATTTAATCTTGAAAAATAGAAAAAATTACAAATTTTCTTTTGAGGTTTCAAATAAGTTCTTATATAAAGTTGTTACAAACGTAAATACTCTTTTTTTTTTTTTTTTTAATAAAAATGATCTATTGAACAAAATTGCTTATATTATAACCTTTTGTAAGTAGAATTGAAACTATAAGTCATAAGACAACACTGTTCATCATAAAATTGTAACTTCGCTGTAAAAGAAATAACTCTTCATTCTTCAAGGATGGTATTGGTATGTCCGGTCAGTTCGGAGGCGCCACTTATTTTTGCAACTATTATTTAAATCTTTAGGGGAGACTTATGAAATTTTTCATTTAAAGTAAAAGAAATCCAGAACTTTCGACTGTATTTCCAACCGCAAATTCCAGTAGAGTCAGTCACAGTTAGATATGAATGCAAACGTAAGCATTTCATGTTTTCCCTCTACTCTATCAGCCAAAAATTCTACTCCTTTCATTATAAAATCCAACATACTCTACTCATTGTGCTCAAAAAACGAACCAATGTCTCCCAAAAAGGTGCTCAGTCTCACTGCATGTATCTTCATCAGATAGTGCCCATCTGGTCGTGGAGGATGATCTCCATGCTTTCTTCTAAGTATCTTTTCTCTCTCAATCAACTTTATTGAACTGGGTTTTTGCTGGTTTTTGTTTTGAGCTCTTGCATTGCGATTTATTACATGGGGTTGCTTGCATTTATTAATTAAATGATGTATGGAGCTATTGTATGAAATTTGGATTATGCTTGGAGTTGACTGAATTTGGTAACTGAATTCTATTCAGGTGAATGTTTTTGTGCTTTTGGCAGATTCTTCCATGTGCTTTGCGGCTTAGACTTATAAATGATTCTAAGAGAGGACAACTATTAGAGGTGACTAATCTCAAAACTTTAAGTTTCTTTCCCATTCCTCTTTGGGTAAATTTTGTTGCTACATTTTTTTATTACTGGTAACATACTTATGAATCTGATACCATTGATAGTCGAGGTTGGCACCTTATATTTATGAAGAATGAACTTTAAATTTAATTCTTGTATGGTGTTTATCTGGGAAAATTGTTGCTTTTTTGTAAGATGATGGCTATGTACTGCTATCTTTGTTGTAGGTTATACAGGACCTGGGACAGTTGCCTGAGGCACGCTATCAAGGTGATTAGGTGGGAAGTATTTAAGGAGTACAGAGGTAAATTCATGATTTCGATTCTTGGAGCTTTTATTTGTTTGTGTTAGTCAAATGCATTTGTTTCGATGTTAAAGAACAAAGAACTCTTCCGATGGTTTTAGTTATGTTGATACAGTAGAATAGAGAATTTTTGTACACCAACAACAATCTTTTTCTTCCTAATGATATGTCATTAAACTTGCGACTACAATGAAACTTATGAGGGTGAAAGTTGGTTGGTCGGTAAAAACCTTCCGATGTTTAAATCAAAGTTTTTTTTTTTAAGAGAGAAAGAAAAAACTAATAATATATGTAGTCTCTGATAGTTTCATGCATGCGTACTTAGTTGTTTTTGACTTCATTTTATAGGCTGTTTTCAGTCTCTTGAGTTTAGTAGAATTTTATGGAATTGGAAACAAGAATCTCGAGGTATGAGAATTATGAAAATTTCATTTGATAAATATTGATTTTTCGGATTTAGTGAGATCTTGAACTCTTTTTGCAGGATATATATACTAGGTTTAGGATTTTTATTTTGGAATGAGCCTCACTTATAAAATACTTTTAGTAGGTCAGGAATCTTTATTACATAATAATCCGGCGAGAATTTGAAAAGAAGATGAATCTTTCATTGATACGCAATTGTCGAGAGATTTCAAAAATCTTTACTTGAGACTTTTTTATTCAGTTTATATATTCGAGACTTTTGTAGGGAGAGACTCGTTGTTAACAATCAAAACTAAGGCCCTTTATTTAACCTTGGATAATAATAAGGTCTGAGGTCTTTTATCTAACCTTAAGAGGTCTCGACCTTCACTTCTTCTAAAGCCCTTATTATCCCTTGGTAAAAGCATCTGAGACCAGATCGACCTTAAAGCTCTTACTTTGTCATTAATTTGGCCTTTCACTTATTGGGTTTTGATTATGATTTGGGCTCTATACTCAACATCAAGCTATCTAGTTTTTGTTAAAAATAATTGTTTATGATAAAAACTAATAGTTATAATTTGAAAAGACATGACCATCTGCCGAGTATAAATGCACTACTTAAAATTCGTTGACTTCCCCTCACATGGCAACTTATGATTAGCTTTTAGGATCTTGTCATTTCGGGTTCCAAGAGATCTGGCTGGCATTAATGATGGCTGCCTACCTTTGCATTAATAATAATCACCTTTCTGATTACCCATTATGACATGGTGTTATCTCGTCCCTTAACCTATAACGAACATCGATGGCTGGGGTTCCTTTGCTCTTTTAAATACCTCATTTCATATCTTTTTCCCCTTTTTGTTTTTACTTTTATGCTGTCATTCTCAATTTACTTCAAGCATTTTCAGCGGTAAACTTCAAGCAACTCCAACAACCCCACTTTAAGCTCTAACAGACGTTTTAAGCACTTTCTTTCCTTCAAGCAATTAATAAGTTTCGTTTCTTCTTAACCATTTTGCTTTTCGTTTGATTTGTGGTATTGTACCTTGATTGTGGCTATTGCTAGATGATTTTTAGGATTAGAGAGTTTAGATGTTACTTAGGGAGAGTTGATGATCCTAAAGTAGCTCTTGATTTTACATTTTTCTATCTTATAACTAGAAATGGAATTTGTTGATAACGAAGTTGCTTCCAAGGGAAATAACCCTGAAGAACAAGTTGTCAGCCCAGTCATTCCTTCCATCTCAAAGAGGTGAGGGTCTACCCCATATGAGCAGATTGGTTCCCCTCTATTACCACTGAATTAGTTTAGAAACCTATAGGTGTTACAGTATCCTTGGGGGGATTTACCTGAGGGTTCCTGAGGCAGACAAATTACCTAGCTGATTTCTTGAGGGTGAGAATGCCTTTAATGAAGAACTATTTCATTTAGGGGTTAGGCTTCCCCTCCAATTTTACTTCGCCCAAATTCTCAAATTCTTTAACATTCTCTCATACCAACCGAACTTGAATAGTTAGAGGTTTCCATTCGGTCTGTATGTCTTGTGGCATCAGACTTCAGCTCAGTCTCTTCTATAGAGGAGATTGAATATATGTATTTGTTGAAAAGAAACCCAATAAGGAGTTTGGATGGGTCTACCTTCAAAACTAACCCAAGAAGACAAATCCCATAACCGACAACCCAATATGCTATAAATGCTGGAAGAATAAATGATTCTTTATGGGTGGTGACTAGAACCCCATAATGGCATTCAAGTGCCTAGTCTGTTTGAGGATGCAACTACTTAGACCGATTTACCTAAGCTAAGTGTTCGAAGCCTAAACAAAGTTGATTTGGGTAGATTTTCAGCATCTAGCCAAGTATCCTGTCTATTAGATGCCGATATGATTGCATCTAGTTTGGTAGAGTTTTGCGTGTCAAAGGGCTAATTGGCCTCTGAGAGGGCTGAAAAGGGTAAATAGTCGATCACTTTTCTTATTTCTTGAGTTAAAATTGCCTTACTTAACTGAACGTTTTTTGTTTTACAGGAGAAATGACTTCCAAGCAATCAGTTTTAAACTCTCTTGTGGTTCTTAAGTGGTTGTCCAAAGAGAAAAAGGCTGGGAAAGCCTCCTAGCCTCCATAGGTCGCTTTAAAAGGCCAACTCGGGGCCTCGGGCTTTTCTAGTGCTGCAAAGGCCTCTTCTAAGAGCAAATCCCCAACTCTTAGTAAGGGAGTGGTGATCCGTGACTCTCAGGCGCCTTCTCCTCCCCAAGCCCTAAAAGCCAACAAAGGGAAAGGGAAGAGGAAGGTTGCTTCAACAACCTCTGAGGAGAGGTCTTAGAAAAAGCAAAAGCCTTCGGCATAATTAACGCCGAGGTGATCAAGGTGGTTAAAGCGATTGAAGTGGCTAAGGCAGTCAACGTGGCTGAGATGGTTGATGTGCCCAAGCTGCTTCCTGAGAACCTTCTTGAGGAGAAAATGAAGTTCTTCAAACATTTCCTACCCTGTATCAATTATTAGGCTTCGAGCATGAGCCCGATGTATTATGATGCGGTAGGCGAAGCCTCAAGCCTAATGTTGCTGGAATATCAGCTTAAATGGTTGAGTTGAGTAAGTAGACTTTCTTTCTTTTTTTTTTTTTTTTTGGAAAGAGATGCTTTCTTTATTTTCATTTTCTAACTATCTTGTCGTTGTTGAATTTCAGTTTCCTCTGACCTGTCTGTTGAGCCTTTGGAACCGAACTAGCTAGTTGATCTGTCCCAATAGGCTCAGTTTAGCTTAGTCTTTTTCTTTTTCTTTTTCTTTTTTTTTTACAATGTAATACAATTCTTTCAATAATAAAAATTTCCTTTGCAAACTCGTGTATTACCTATATCTCTTCTCTTCATGCTTTATGCTTATCGTCACTTAGAATCTCATCATTTTATCTATTGATATTTCCTTTAAGGAAGGCATACTTTAACATAACTCATTCCCCTAACTTGATTAATTTATGGCATAACTTGAAGTTGTGGACAATAATTTGAAACTAATATATCTTATTGCTTTGTTCTTCACTTTAAGAGTTGGTTAGGTTCCGTCTCTGCGTGAAAGTTGAGAAAATCTATGCCTTTATTCACCTTGAGGTCTGGCTCAATGTTTCTCTCTTCTTTTTAAGATTGTACCAGAGATCTTTTCTGAGCTATTGATATTTATCATTTCAAGAAAATTTGAGGGTTTACCCTCTGAGAACCTTGATTGTTCTCGGCTAAGGTTTTGCTAAGATCTTTTTGAACTAAGGATAATATTACCTCAAGACAATCGACTGAGAGACATGTCACTAGCATTTAGGCTTTGGAATGAGATTAGACAGAGACATTTGAGAGGTAGGAGTCATGGAACCAAGTTACCTCTTTTTGGGTTTTAGAAAGTGATTACCCTGAGACATTTGTAGAACATAATTGTTCGAGAACCCTTTCACTCTTATTCGTCCTAAGATCATGTTCAAGACTTATTCAAGTTGGGGATGATATTATCTCGGCCAAACGTTTGGGAACCAGATCACCCATTTTTGGGCTTTGGGAGGAGATTACTTTGAGACATTTGCAGAACATAATTATCCGAGAACCCTTTCACTTTTATTCATCCTGAGTTCATGCTCAGGATTTACTTGAGCTAAGAATGATATTATCTCAGCCGAATGTCTGAGAAATATGTCACCCATTTTTGGGCTTTGGGAGGAGATTAACATGTGACATTTGTATTTCTTTTACTTCTTTCCTTGGATTTATCTGCCGATCAATATTTTTCCTCAAGAGTTATTTAGTGAAAAATAACTTTATTTATTTCTAGGGTAAAAATTGTTACAAATTTTTTTATAATTCTAAGGATAAATAACTTTAAGCATTCAGTATTCCATGATTTTCGGACTTTATTTCCTGTTGGGGACTCTAGCTTGTAGACTTCGGGTCTGAGGATTTGAATGACTTTGTATGGTCTTTCCCAGTTTGCTATAAAAACGCCTTCTCTAGGTACCTTAGTATTTAGAGTCACTTGTCTCAAGACCTAGTCTCTTACTTGAAAGGAATGATGCTGAACATGTTTGTTGTATTATCTGGTCACTCTTTACTAGTAGGCTGCTGCCTTTATTATCACCTGATTCATTTTTTCTTCAAGTAGATCTAGCTCCAAGCGCAAGTTTCAATCATTGGACGTTTTGTTGTAATTGTTGACTTGAAAAGTTGGTATGTTGACCTTGATAGGAATCATTACCTCGAACTTAAAATCTAGACTATAGGGAGTTTCCCAAGTGGCCACTTTCAGAGTGATCTAGTAGGTCCAAAAGACTTCGGAAAGTTTATCAATCCATGCATCTTTGTGCTCTTTGAGCTTCTTTTTAAGTGTTTTTTTGATGACCTTGTTGGCAACTTCTATTTGCCTATTGGCTTTTGGATGTGCAGGCGTTGCAAATTTAAGGTCGATAAAATAATCCGAATAGAATTCCCTGAAACTCGAGTTGTCAAATTACTTTCCATTATCTGTGATTAGCATTTGTGGCATCCCAAAGCAATAGATAATGGTATCTTTACAAAAGTCGTGACCCTTTTCTCGGTGATGGCAGTTAATGGCTCAGTTTCTATCCATTTGGTAAAATAATCGATGGCTATTACTGTATATTTGGTATTGGCTCACGCCGGGGGCAAGGGGCCATTAAGGTTAAGTCCCTATTGAGAGAATGGGGATTTAGCTGAGCTATATAGGATTGGTCATTGTTTATTTATGTGCTCTTTTGTTATAATACCTCAATTGGGATCGAGGCTGGGATACTCTATTTGAAAGTAAAGGCTAACTTAGCTAGCATGTCTGCCCTCGAGTTTTCTGCCCTTAGGATTTGTTTTATTGTGATCGTCTTCAACGTGCTCAAGAGTTGCCTAGCTTTTTCCAAGTAGGCTTACATATTGTTTTTTCGAGCTTGGAACTGTCTATCTATATAGTTGACTATTAGTTGGGAGTCACAGTTAATATATAGGTCTGTGATTCCCAGCGCCTGAGCCAACTTGATCTTTGCAATCAGTGCTTCATATTCCGCTTTATTGTTAGTGACCTTAAAATATAATTTTAAGGAATATATTACCTGAGTTCCATCTGGGTTTATAAGGACTATTGCAGCTCCTCCTCTTTGTGCATTCGAAGCCCGTCAATAAAGAGACTCTAGGTCGGTTCGGCTCTATATGAGATGGTTAGATCTTCTGACTTCTGGTCGGAATGTTTTTCCAAGATCTGATGAATGAGGAGACGCTCCTCTATTGATCTTTTTGCTACGAAATTTGTTAAGGCTCACTCCTTTATTACCTTTCTGGGTTTGTAGCTGATATCATACTTGAGCTCGACTTACTACTTTACTAATTGTCCTAAGAGGCTGGGTCGGAGATGATCTATCTTAGGGGCTTGTTTGTTAGTATCATTATTTGATGGGCTTAGAAGTATGGTTGTAACTTCTTTGTTGCTACCACCAGTGCTAATGCTAAATTCTTAAGGAATGAATATCTCATCTCAGTGTCTAACAACACCTTGCTAATGTAGTAGATGGGACGATAAGTTCTTTCTGCATCTTCTTTCACTATAACCAAGCTTACTGCGAGATAAAGGTACAATACATCTCCTGCTTCTGGTCTCATTAGGTGCGGAGCTGATGTGAGATATTGTTTCAGCTCCTGAAAACTGCTCTTGTATTCCTCTGTCCATTTAATCTTCTTTCTTTTTTCATGACCTAGTAAAAAGGGAAACACCAGTCTATAGCTTTGGACAGAAACCTGCTCAGTGCTATCAATCGCTTTGTTAAGCTTTGGATTTTGTTGTGCAAAATCGCAAGTGTATGAGTCGAACAAGTAATAGAGTGATGAGATAAATATCGTCCCACGAGGATTGTT
>JAXCLQ010006634.1:8471-44465 GCA_035584115.1 Cedrela odorata
CAGCAGATGTTCTAACTAAGTCCCTCAATCTTGAAAATTTTGAAATGTTCATAAGCAAACTCAAAATTTTGACAAATAACTTAGTTTGAGAGGGAAAACTAAAACTTAACCTGACCTCCTACTTCATGATTTGACAACTTGACCTAACCTCTTAACATGACCTTATTGCTTCATTCCAATAAACCAAACACCTGACCTCTTGATTGATACCTTACTTTTTCAGCCCAACAAACCAAACACTCGATCTCTTACTACTATAACCCATCACCTTTACAGCTTTTGTTCTCTCTCTATCTCTCTTCTTCACAAAGAAATGAATGACAACTCTACAAGAAGATAAAGTTTTTTCTATTGTAAAACAGAAATAATCCTTTGCTAAAGTAGTTTAGATTTTAGACCTTACCTATGCTATTCGCTTTCTTTATCCTTTTATTTTTATGCTTTCTTGTCTTATAACTTCTTTGTTTTTGTATATAATTCGTTATTATGTAATCTTTATGGGTTGTGATGAAAATAATACATATAATATTATTCTTGTCTTCTTTTACAATACAAAAAAAGTCATTCAAACTTTTCTTATTTTATTAACTCGATCCTGCAATCAATCCAGGTTACTTGCAAGAACTGAAAGCAAAGTGCCCATTTCAACGTGACCCTCGTGTCGGAATTCCGCTTAATCAAGGGACTGATTTCGTATTCGATGATCAGATTTTTCGCTACATCAAAGATGGGTTTGCGTGATAGCGTCTGATGCTAGGCTTTACGATGATCAGAACACGAAGCAGATACTTGAATCTTACTGAAGTGTCAGGAATTCTAGCTCTGGATTGCCAGATTTCGAGGCAGATTTTGCCAAAGCAATGGTGAGTTTACACTGCTGTTAACTGAGTTTTTAGTGCATTTAATTGAGTATGATGTAAATGTCTAATAACATATGTATGAATAAATGAAGGAATAAAATAAATGATGTAAAACTCTTTATATAATTTGCTTGTTTTTACGATAATTATGGTTGCTGTTATAATTATTCAAATTTAAAATAAATATAAATTTTTTTATTTTATTTTATATGCATTTTGTTAAGTAATTTATATTTATATTTATATTTTATGAAGTTGAAAATTTTAAAAAAGAAAAAATTGCTTGTGAATATGGGAAATCTAAGGAAATAAAGAACAAATAGCCCTAAAGAAATGTAACATGTGAATAATTTTCTCATAAAGTTATCTAAGAAGTGTAAGAAAATGGGTGAAAAATGGGTGAAAATGAGAAAGTTTTGTGGTTCTAAACTAAAATTGCCGGTGAAGAAACAGAACTAATTTCTTACAAAACTTTCCTTTTAATTCCCGAGCTGTCGTAGCGATCGATGAGCTAACTGTTGACTCCATTTTGATTATTCTGTCCTACCTGGCAGCTGACATGGCAATATTAATCTCATGCTGCTAGAACAAGTAGTATATATGCGCCATTCAGTAAGTGCTTTCTATTTTTCTATTCACAAACTGATTAATTATTTGATAATAAAAAATTTATTAAAAGATAATGTTGTCATTTTTTTTCCGTAACAGCATCACAATCTCAAATAAAATTTAAAAATATTTTTTGCAGTTGATTTTTTAATTAGTATTTTTATAAAAATAAAAATTTATTTTTTGTTTGATGTTTTCAAAATTTAAGAATTTTTTATAAACATTTTGTGAAAATGATAATTTAAAAATAAAACTAGTAAAACGTCTTTAATAATAAAAAAATTTTAAATTAAAAATATAGGCAAAGATTTATGATAATTAAAAATATGGGTCGAATAATTACGATTTTAATTTTTTTTTATTTAAAATAATTTTTTTTAACTATTATGAATTAAAAAAATATTAATTTTTTGACTAATTAATTAATTTTTAATATTCAAACTATATTATAAAATAAAATTATTTGGCTGGTAGATTCCTCCCAACTAAAAATGATAATATTTAAAAAATAATAATAATAAAATGAAATACTGTCGCCAATTCATCTATTTAAAATACCATTACGGTGTCGTTTACACATACTCGGACTCTGCTCATCGTTGTCGTATTCGATACTGAAACTACATCTCCTCACACTTGCTGGAAATCCGAAAACTTGCTGGTTTCAACTCTCAGAAATGGGAAGCTTACACAACAACAAATCGAGGATCTTCACTCCCCACTACCACGCTACCCCCTGTACTCGCATGCACCAGATCGGTGTCCTCCTGCTAGTCACCGCCACTTTCTTCCTCACCAGGCTCTTCGACCAATCGTTTTCTCCTTGCCACTACTCTTCCATCAATCACGACCGTACATCGCAGCAAAAATTGGTTTGGATATCCGACGGCGGAAGATCTCTCTCGTGGCCTGAGAGAGGGTACGGGTCCCACCTCTCCCTCAAGATCTATGTCTACGACGAGAACGAGATTGATGGTCTGAAATCGTTGCTGTACGGCCGAGATGGAACCATTTCCGCTGACTCTTGCCTTAAAGGACAGTGGGGCACTCAGGTAATTTTGTCCCGAAATTTATAATTTTTAACAAATTATGGAAAATTGCTGATAAAATCTTTATAAAGCAATGCCATTGTATCAGAATTTTGTTAAAGTTTATATTTTTAGGTTAATTTTTGTGTATGAGTTGCAGGTTGAAATACACAGGCTGCTTCTGCAATCGAGGTTTCGAACGATGAAGAAAGAGGAAGCTGATTTATTCTTTGTGCCGGCGTATGCGAAATGTGTTAGGATGATGGGGGGACTTAATGATAAAGAGATTAACCAAACCTACGTCAAGGTGAGATATTTATTTATCTCTAGTTGAAATTACCATTACTTTGTTATGTGGTTGTTTAGCTGATGATGCTGTTCTCAGGTCTTAAGTCAAATGCCTTATTTTAGGCGATCTGGAGGCCGCGATCACATATTTGTCTTCCCAAGGTATCAGAAACTGGTTGGTTATTGTCATTTGTTTCGATGCTGAAAAAAGGTAGTGGCAAATTAAGACAGGCAATAATTATTGAACCTGCATCAGTTTTGTTATAGTTGAACTTGTTTGCTAGAACTTAATTGATAACAGATGAACTCTTTTATTATTGTGCTTGTGATATTGCAAGTTTGTTTTCTTTTATTTGGAGATTTCGGATTATTTTTTCTTGTCAGTTTTATGTATTTTGTGTGAGTTTTTCCTATATTAATGCAAATGTCTGTCTTTTGTGCATTTGTAGTGGTGCTGGAGCTCACTTATTTAGATCCTGGGCAACATACATAAATCGTTCCATAATTCTGACTCCTGAGGTATTATCCTTGCCAACTTGTTTAATGACTTCAGTATTATACAAATTTGTTTTGCCACTATTGATTTACTCAACAATAATTTTGACATCAGAAAGCATTTGATTGTCATATGTTGTGAGGTGTAAGTGTTATAGAAAATGGGGAATATAAAGTCAGTTAAAAAGTGTTAGTTTATGGATTTTTGAAGAAGTTATGAATCCCCACAAGAAACTAATTTAGTGCATGGCTTGACTAAAGAATGTTGTTTGGTAGTGCAGGGGGATCGAACTGATAAGAGAGACATAAGTGCCTTTAATACATGGAAAGATATCATCATCCCAGGTAATGTTGATGATGGGATGACTACACGTGGACCTACTCTGGTTCAGCCTGTGCCTCTATCAAAACGGAAGTATTTAGTAAATTATTTAGGTCGTGCACAAGGGAAGGTTGGTCGTCTTCAATTGATTGAGCTTTCAAAGCAATATCCTGATAAGGTATGTCGATAATGTGCCTGAGTAATTATCATAAGAAAGTATCTTGTTTATCAAACCTTATATTTTTTATTTAGTTTTGGCTTAATATATAGTTCCATTGAAAAATGAAAATTCATCTACGCACAACATTTGGAGTTCTGATTTGGTGTTTTGATGTGTTGGTGGGATAAACACCCATTTTGGAGATTTATGAAAGCTTAGGTCAAAGAAATTAAAAAAAGAGGCAGAGGCAAAAATTTCTGATTCTTTGATGTGGAGGAGGGGTAATGTCTATTTACGCGAGTCACTTGGATGCTCAAACAGATTTTGTATTATAATAGAATGGTTCACTCACTAAATAGCAATGCTGAGATGCTGATATTAGTTTGGTATGACAGTACAGAACTAACTCAACTCTTTCTTAGTACTTGGTGTTGCTTAAATTTAGAATCAGTTACATATTATATCGTTGTTCACATTGGTTCTATTATTTTGTATTGTAATTGACTTGCCAAGACTTACATTTTTATGAAAATTCATGTGTTCCTTGGTTAGGCCATGCATTGTTTTATGCCCTTTCTTTAAATTTTTGTTCTTGCATTTTTCTTTTAAATTTAGGTGGCTTGAGAATGATTTCTTGTGCCATTGGATTCTTATGGTTGTTTAGCATGCAAACTTTGTACCTTGTATATTGGACCTGATATCAAGCACTGAAATCTGATAACTTTTACTTTCCATGCTTCTTTAACCAGTATAGAAAATATTCATATTGATATTATGAACAGTTGGAATCTCCAGATTTGAAGTTCAAAGGCCCGGAAAAATTGGGAAGGATGGAATATTTTCAACACCTGCGCAATGCCAAGTTCTGTCTTGCACCACGAGGAGAATCATCATGGACACTTCGGTTTTACGAGTCCTTTTTTGTGGTACTGGTCTCCTCTCTCTGTCTCTGTCTCTCTTCTCCGCCCCTCCCCCTCCAATAAAAAAAACATTCATTGGTGATTGACTAAGTAAATAATGGAAATGGTATTTGCTAAACAGGAGTGTGTCCCTGTCATCTTATCCGACGAAGCAGAATTTCCTTTTCAGAATGTCATTGACTACACCCAGATATCAATCAAATGGCCATCCACACGAATAGGTCCTGAACTTTTGGAGTACCTAGCTTCAATACCAGGTCAGATTCAGCACCCTTCACTTTTTGCTTCACTTGCTGTATCTATAGCGTCATACAACTAAAGTTTGGGCATGTGTTTTAGATGAAGAAATTGAACGAATTATAGCCCATGGTAGGCACGTAAGATGCTTATGGGCTTATGCTCCTGAATCAGAGCCATGTTCTGCAATGCAAGGAATAATGTGGGAACTTCAAAGGAAAGTCAGGCAATTCCACCAGTCAGCCGAGACATTCTGGCTACACAATGGATCTATTGTGAACAGAGAGCTAGTCGAATTCACCAGCTGGAAACTTCCTTTGCGGTTGCCTTGACCATGATTAGGATTCCTTAAACTTATGCCGCATTTTTTCTCCGCACCTTGCTCCAGTTCCCTTACATCTCCAACTATATAAATACTGGTAAAAATTGTCTTGCCTCCAGTAGGTTTTAGTGCCACTAATTCCTTTTTAAGTTGTAGAGTATTTTCTCCTGGCAGACTAATGATAGCTTTGTTCATTGTTTTGTTTTTATACATTGATTCATGTACAGACAGCTTCAAATGATTGTATACCTCGTATAAGAAATGGTTAATGATATTACCTACATCCTGACGAATCTTCTCATTTCTCATCTCTTCCGTGCACATATATTTCAATTTAATAAATGCAAGAAAAAAAAGGGGAAGAATAATCGTAAATTCAAATTGTAGGAAAAATAAATTGGCCTAGACTAAAGTACGAATGTGCCACGTGTCAGGCCCAAAACGATGATTTGCAATCAGAATGTATCTGCAACAAGTACAGCAGTTATACCACGTCCACAAAAAACCATCAGCACACACCGTGATGACCACAACTTCTACAACGTTCCTCCGCCAACTGTTTTTTCACTCTTTAATTACTAGAGAATCTCTCAAGTTTTCCTCGCTGTATATTTTTAAAGGGTCTAACGAGAAATGGGAACAACTTTATTCAGTAGCTGCAGCTTTTCCAGGACATATCATCCCAATTTTCTTGCTCATACCTCTGTCGTAGAAAATGGGATTTCAAGGGTTAAAACTGTTGCGTGTTCTACAGGAAGTGAATTGCTTGATGGACAAACTGAAGGATACAGTGGAATTATGACGAGAAGATCAGTTTTGCTATCTGGGGCTTCTTTAATTTCTTCTGCAGTTTTTGGGTTTCCTGGAGATGGATTTGCAGCTGTGAAACAAGGCCTTTTAGCAGGGAGGATACCTGGTTTATCCGAACCAGATGAACAAGGTTGGTTTAATTAATTGTTCTATGCATCACGTTCAACGAAGATATCAATTCTCTTTTTTGATGGCTATGTCTTAGATTGATAAATTCATCTAGAAAGAAAATTTATAGATACTGAGCATCTTCTAAAGCTTAATTTTTCTGAAAGTGTTTCAGTTGCAATGCTTTGCTGTTCCATTTGTAATTTTATTTGGTAACTTTAGTAGGAAAATATATGCTCAGACAGGTTGGAGAACTTATCGCAGACCAGATGATAAATCCGGAGGACATGGGGTTGGATGGAGTCCAATCATTCCTTATCTCTTTTCAGTGCCTCAAGCCTGGGATGAGGTACCAATATTTCTATTTTTACATCCCAGTCAAAGTTTCGATTAAAGCTACATGACATTCTCAACATCACAAGTGATTTTGACTTAGATGTTTACAGATGTTTGTTTCCTTTTTTTGTACCTTTTCACTTCTGGCATGATCTATTTTCTATTGAATTGTCTGTTTATCACATCATAGGTTCCAGTATCAATCGCGGATTTAGGTGGCACAGAGATTGACTTGAGATTTGCTAGCCCAAAGGAAGGACGCTTGTTCATCATTGTTGCTCCTGTTCTAAGATTTGCAGATAGTGAGTTCTAGTTTTTTAATATCAGATCTATATACTTAATAAGTTCAGAACTAACTCAATTTAACTAAAACTTTTAAGTAATGACTCCGAGCTCTCCAGCAACATTTTTCTGTAATTTACATTCCTGGTGTGATTGTGACTATGATGAATAGATCTTGGTGACAACGCTACAATTGAAAAGATTGGACCTCCAGAGAAAGTGATTAGTGCATTTGGACCGGAAGTGATTGGGGAGAATGTAGAGGGCAAGGTTTTAAGCATGAATGTGGCAGAACACTCTGGCCGAACATACTACCAGTTTGAGTTGGAGCCACCTCATGCACTGATAACAGCAACTGCTGCTGGAAATCGCCTCTACTTATTCAATGTAATTGGAAATGGTAAGGAATTTTATCCTTCTTTCTGATCTAAAATCGAAGATGAAGAATGATAACTGTGATGGAAAAACTAAAGTTACTGCTATGATTTCTGTAGGTCTTCAATGGAAAAGGCACTACAAGGATTTGAAGAAGATAGCAGACTCTTTTCGTGTTGTCTAGTTGCAACTCCGAATTGAGAGTGCACAAAGAGAGTATGTACATCGTATTCACTAATAACTAGAAAAGATGGGTGTATTTGCAGTGCAATTGAGTTCAAATTTAGGCTGTATAATTTCTCTTTGCAATATTCATTCTGGGAAAAACTCACCCAAGTTAAAACAAAAAGAGTGTATCTACAGTACAATTGATTGATAATTTAATTATATAGACTTTTGTTCGGTATTGTTGTCGAGCGAAGTCCCCTAGAACTTACCTCGTAGTTACTTATTCAACAGACTCAATCTTGTCTACTACCTGCGCTAATTAATCTGCTGCTCAGGATTGCTAATAAGCATAACTGAACTGCACCCTGGAATCTTCTGAAGCCCCTTCTTCAGCATAACCTGTCTCATTGTTTCAGCCCTGCCCCATCTATCAGAAGCGGCATATATGTTTGACAGCAGCACATAATGTGAATCATCTCCGGGATCCAGGGTAGAATTTGTCGGGCTTAGCTCTTCCATAATCTGTTCAACAATATCTGCATCTGCATGTATACGGCAAGCTCCAAGCAGAGCTCCCCAAACTGCATCGTTTGGTTTCATTGGCATTTTTTTGATGAAATCATAAGCCTCTTTTAATCTTCCTGCTCGTCCCAAAAGGTCAACCAAGCACCCGCAATGCTGGATGCCTGCTGCCAAGCCATACTGCTCCATCCTGGAGAAAATTTCCAAGCCTTCATCAATAAACCCCCCATGTGCACAAGCCAAAAGCACGGACAAAAATGTGATCTTATCAGGCAACTCATTTGAGCTCTCCATTCTTCTGAAAAACTCAAGAGCCTCTTTGCATTGTCCATGAATAGCAAAACCTGAGATCACAGAATTCCAACTTGTACTGTTCCTATGCGCCATTTGTTCAAAGATCAATCTTGCATTGATTAAATCCCCACACTTTGCATACATATCAACCAATGCATTCAAAACGAACTGATTAAGCTTTATCCTCTTCTGATTAATCATACTGTGTATTTCTTTACCAGCATCCAACAATCCCAACTGAGCACATGCTGATAAAACACTTGCAATTGTAACTTCATCCGGCTCAAACCTCTCAGCTTGCATTCTACCAAAAGCTTTCAATGCCTCGGTACAAAATCCATTTTGCGCATACCCAGAAATCAAGGAATTCCAGTTCACCAAATTCCTAACCGGAATTCGATCAAACATAGCTTTAGCCTCCTTTACATCACCTCTCTTGAAATACCCTGAAATCATCGATGACCAAACAAAGAAATTCCTTTGTGGCATCTCCTCAAAAAGTTTTTTAGCAGCTTCCATCTCTCCGTTGCTCGTATATCCATCAATCATCACGGTCCATGTCACCACATTCTTCAACTCGAATGGTACATTGTTGAACAAATACCTAGCTTTAACCAAATCTCCACTTCTTGCAAATCCATCGATCATCTCTATCCATGTAATATCTGTTCTTTCTGACATCTGATCAAACAAAACTGATGCAGAATCCGTATGTCCATGCTTCAAGTACCCACCAATCATCGCATTCCATGTAATCACATTTCTGTCAGGCATATAATCAAACACTTTACGCGAACCCAATGTATCTTTGCATTTAGCATACATGTTAATCAGTGAAGTTCCAATCATTACATCAATACCTACACCAAACTTGATCGCCTCAGCGTGCAAAGCTTTCCCATAATTAAGGCTGCGTAGAGATGCACAAGCCTTGAAAATTAAGGGGATAACTCCTAAAATGTAAGCTCCGGAGCGGCGAATTTGGTTGTAAATGAAAGGAACTTCATTGGGTGAATTTTGAGCGAGATGTTTCCTTATAAGGTAAGACCAGTTGGGTCGATTTGCGTCTCGTATTGTTGCCCAAAATTCAGAGTTTTGCATGCTCAAAGATAAGCCTAACTATAATCGTAACAAGCTAGGGCACGCATGACTGATTTTGTTTTGACAGATCCAAGTTGATTTGCAAGCCTGATCTAAATCATACCTGGACCAAAATAAATCACACTGATTTGTATACCGACATAATGACTAACTGCCCTCCTTAGTCACGACTTAATTTTTTTCCCTTAACGATAATAACTGTTTTATGAAACTCCAGTCCCTCTAAAATGGAAAGAACATTCTCAAAATCTTAGAAAAATGCTAGACAACTGAAGCAAACCCACCTTCAGATTTTGATTCATAAATACAATATGGAAAATATTCCAAGACTTAAAGAACCCCAGGATCTTTTCATACAATACAATCATAAAGTGCTGCATAGGAAAATCCAAAAACGTTACGTTGCTTGGCGTCTTGGTCACGCCTATACCTGTACTTTTAGTTTCATTTTGAAGTGTTTTGAGGTCTTAAAATTAGGTTTGGCAATGCATAATGAGAGTGTGAGGCTGGGTTATGCTTTTAATATGCTTGGGCGGAATAGCCTTTTGGATTTTTATGCAAATTGTGGTGAGAATTCGGGGTTAGCTTGGAGGCTGTTTGAAGAAATACGTGGGAGAGAAGTGGTTTCTTAGCAGTTGATTTGTGCGTTTATGGAGCATAGTGAGATTTATTCTTCAATTGGTTTATTTGATTCTATGCCAAAGAGGAATATTATTACATAAAATTCTGTTTTTCGGAGAATGACCTAGAGAAATGAGGTTTCTTGAAATTCTATAATTTCAGGGCATGCGAGAGTTAGAAAACGTAGTAACAGCACCGGTTTGTTTACCAAAAAAATAAAAAAAAATGTAATATCACAAAAGAGAATTAAAAATCAATACATGCCATTTTATTGAATTCTTCCTTCACTTTTTACATTCCAAAATACAATATAAATTTATACACAAGATACAAAATTGTACAAATAAAAACGGAATCTCAAAATTTCTACAATCTACAACTGTATCTTACTAGCTTAGCTTAACTAATATTCTATTATTTTCCCAGCTCGGTTTAACTAACTTATTTAGCCTGGCATACTAACTAACCTAACTAAATGAGCTAAAATTTTTTGCCAACAAACTCTATCAAAAATGTTGTTGATCCATTCCTTGCCTTCTTAATTACTAATATTATTCATCCATGGTGCCGATGCTCTATTTTCCTGACATCCCCCCTAAGCACAAAGGTGAGAAACAATCTTAAGTTTGTGTCGTAAATAAGAAAACTGAGAGAAGGATAAATCTTTAGTTAAAATATCAGCAACTTGCTCGTCACTAAGAACATATATAGTTTTCAAATTCTTGCTTAGGACTTTGTCCTAAATGAAGTGTACATCAAGCTCAATGTGTTTGGAACGAGCATGAAATACTAGATTTTGAGCCAGCACAGCAACACTCGGATTGTCACACCAGAAGATGGGAGCAGATGAAAGAGGAAATTGTAATTCTCTAAGTAAGGATTGAATCCATGAAATTTCAGCAGAAGCAATTGCTAGGGCCCTATATTCACTTTCTATACTTGATCGAGAAACAACCTGCTGCTTCTTTGAAGACCCAAATACCAAGTTACTAGCAAAGTAGATGACGTATGCACCAATGGATTTCCTATCATCACTATCACATGCCCAGTCAACATCTGCAAAGCTTGAATATCATACTGCCCTCCAGGAGTAAATTGAAAACTATAAGAAGCTGTTGATTGCAAATACCTAAGAACTCTTTTGCAAGCTTGCCAGTATTTTGTAGCTGGAGTAGAAAGAAATTAGCTGTTTATAAAAATGCTATATCAGGTCGTGTTAGTATGACATATTGGAGGCCTCTTATTATACTCTTATAGAATGAAATGTCAAGAAGGGGATCACCATCAAACTTATATAATTTGACACTGGTAGTCATTAGAGTTTCACAGCCTTTGCATCTAACCACATTTGCCCAAGTAAGAAAATCATGGATATACTTAATCTGTGATAAATGAATACCAGTTGATGTATATGTAATCTTAATGCCCAAGAAAAAACTAAGTTGACTAAGATCTTTCAAAGCAAAAACTTTGCTTAGTTTGGTAATAAATGACTTTGGAGTAGACTTGTGTGAATTTATTACTAATATGTCATCAACATAAATGAGAATTAAAAGCATAGAAGAAGTAGTGTGTTTGTAGAACAAAGATGTATCAGAGCATCGAATGGCTCACGCCAATTTATCAGTCTTAAATATATCATTTTCCTTTGTGATTCTGGTCAAACTTGATTGAACAAATTACTTGACTTGGAAATCACAAGTTCTTCCCTCAATCAAAGGTAATGGACTGGAAAAGTTCATTAGTGATAATCAAAATCATCCTCTATGGTTTAGATCTGGAAACAATGAAGTTTTTCAAGCTAAAAATCTAGATTTTATTATATGGCAACGTCAAGATCAGTTACTTCTTGGCTGATTGTTATCATCAATGACAGAGGCTATGGTGAGTCTTGTTATTAGATGCAAAACTTCATATGAAGTCTATAATACATTAACAAAGCAGTATGGATCTTAATCAAAAGCTAAGGTTCTATAACTTAGATATCAAATTCAAGCCAACAAAGCAACCTATGTTTTTAATACTCAATAAAAAGGTTCCTTAGTTGATGAAGGATGGTATTTATGTTGGCCCAGTTGACAACTCTCAAAAGGGGGTGAATTGGGATATTTAAATATTTAAAGCTTAAATTAATGCAATTGAGTACAACAAATAAAATAATAGAAAGAAAAAACAAACACAAAGTTTATAGTGGTTCGGCAAACTTAGCCTACGTCCACTCTCTTAGTTTTGGATCACCACCGGATTGACTATCTCTTTATTTTTTTGGGTTAAGTAAAACTTACTACAACTTCTTCTGAGGCGAAGGGTAACCGTACAACTTCTTTATTTATGTGAAAATTAACTCAAAGCAATACAACAATGTATTCTGTGTTTTATATTCTCACACTAGAGCTGATCTATCAATGAGCTCATATGGTTGATTTTCTCTCATAAGAATAAGTGAATAAACAAATTTACAATAGAGAGAGAAAGAGAATTGTTCACGTTGAATTTCAAGATTGAATAATCACTGATGCTCAAGAATATACTATGTTGTTCTCTTCTCATTAAATTCTTCTATTTATACTCATTCTTTTTTTGAAAAAGATTATGTCCAACTACTTGATTATGCGCATTTAATGTTCGTTATAAATATTGCAGAAGTTATTATTGAGCTTTAAATTTTCATAAGGTATCGATCCTTTTTGTCAATGTAGTGAACCGTTTGTGCGAAAAATGACTCTGAGTTGGTCTTCAATCTTGAGTATCAATCCATTCTCCTCATCGTATCAATCTGGTTCACTTCGTAATTAATTTTTAACTCTCTAAAATTAAAACGTATCGATCTCTTCTATCTTGGTATTGGTCTAGTCTACTCTGTAAATATTTTACAACTCTCTAGAATTGCCATGTATTAATCTCCTTGAACTTATGTATCGATCTGGTCTGCTTCATAAATATTTTACAACTCTCTAGAATTGTCATGTATCAATCTCTTTGAGCTTAGGTATTGGTCTAGCCTGATTCGTAATTATTTTTCAACTCTCTAGAATGCCAAATATCGATATTTTGAATTCTAAGTGTCGATCTTCTTTGAACGTATCAATCTGCTTTGATTAAGTATTGATCCGTTTGACTTAGTAATTTCATCTGAAGTTTCTACCTTTGCATATGTCGATTTCTTTACTTTCTTGTATCGACCTTCTTCAAGTGTATAGATCTGTTTACTAGAAATATTGATCTTTTGTCTTCAAGTATATTCATATAGATCAAATTGACATCTCAATCACTTTGGTCATTATCAAAAACAAACTTCATATATTATGATATCATCAATTTTATATTTAATAATTACTAACATGATATTATTAATCTCCTATTTTTTTATGATGACAAAACAAAGTGTATTTTGAAGATTTTAGTTAATTAAAAGTGTCCAACTGCCTTTTAAGAATAATTAAGTCTTTTATGAACTTTCTTTTGCTTTAAATGTCAAATTTTTGTCCTTTCTCCCCATTTTATTATGTTTAAAAAATCATCAATCTCCCTCTTTTTGTTATGCTCAAATTTTGTTATATTTCCAATTTGAGTTCAATTAGCATCATGTTTCTCCCTTTTTTTGTCAGCAATCAAAAAAGGAAATTTAAGTAGCAATTAAATTATACAATGAAACCAAAAATGAAACAAATCATAGAAATTTCATTAAAGCAAATCATTAGTACAATGTAAAAGTTCAAAGATCACAATAGCATAACAATGCTTGGAAGAAAACACAAAGTGGTTTAAAACAAAAGTACATTTTTACAGATTGCCTAGTATTGTGTCATCTAAGCTATCATTATCTACATCTAACTGGACAGGACGTGATGAGCTTGGTTATAAGGCATGTGGGTAAGGTCTTGGTCCAGAAGAAGAAGCTATAAGTCCGCGATATACTGATGGAGGTGCCTATGTGGCTGCCCTAGCCAAGTTTGGCATTAATCGTCGCGTCTCACTACGGAACTCGAGTCCGAATTGTCTAAGCTGTGCATCTTAGTGGTCATCAGAGTCTTGAGACTAGTGATCTGCTCATCAAAGCTAGTCAGTGCGGTGTCTACTCATTCTTCTATCTATGTCATCTTGGCCCTTATGTTTTACAAGATAGACATCAGTGCTATCAATGGAAATGATTGTGAATCCGGTGTTGTTGGAGCTGAGAGAAGATCTTATGCTGGTGCCAATAAGTTGTCTGCCGGTGTGTATTTCTCAGCTGGTTGCTCCTGTGATGTTGGTATAGTGTCCACCATGTTGTGCAAGTGTTTAAAACTAGCCTAAAGCACCTATTACTCGTATGCTCTTTGCTCATAATGCATATGTCGGAGTGTGATCTTCGATAGTATAGTGGAGTTAGGGGCTCGATAGAATCTGTCTCAGTGGAGATCCATGGTGGACTCTTATGGATAATTGTCGAAATCACATATCCGTATTATAGGTGGCTAGCTTTAGATATGGTCGTCCTTACCATTGCATTTAGAATCCATGATATCAAATTAAGCCGCCTACTTTCCATAATATTTTGCATCTACCGCATATCCTCGTATATCATCTCCAAGTAACGTCCAGAACGTGCGTTGAGATTATAAGAGATGATTAAGTGAATAATTCTCTTGTGGATGCCCAAATAAATTGACTTGTTATCAACTTTTGTTATGTCCGAATCCTTGAATATGACTTTACACACTTCGAGGGGTTGAAATGCACTGGCAAGATATGAGATGCCCCTTTCTAGTATATGAGTTATGCATGCATTGATTTGGAAGGTATGTCCTCGTATGTTACTGATGAATTCTGTCATTCTCGCACTTCTTGTACAAGGGTCCTTAGCATCCAGATTTGAGTAAAACATTTTGATAAGGCCGTCAAAACATTTTTCCCATAGGTTGAGGTAATCACTCCATCCGAAATCTTTGAAGGTTTTGAGGTAAGGAAATTTTACGAAGAGTAACAGGTTGAAGTCGAAAACTCTTCTAAGAGCCACTTTTCGGTTTAGGTACAGAAAGAGGTATCAATCCTCTGCCTCTCAATTCTGGAAATCTGGGTTAGAGGATGAGGGTTTATTCATCCTAAGTCTCTTTTTTTGTCCAACTTCTGGATTCTTTGTCTTGGACATTTTTGAGTTTGTTCTCGGAGAGTTTGAGAGATTTAAAAAGCTTGTCTTGAAGAAGTATCGATATTTTTGCCTATAAAGGTATGAGTATTGATACTTTATAATAAATGTATCGATATATGCTAGCTGGAAGATGAATAGATATCAATATTCGAGCATGTCCTTTAATGGGTATTTAATTTTGGCAGCTAATTATTGGTTTTTTGAATTTCTCTAGGTACACATGACCATCTCATTAATTACTGCTAAAGTATCGATTTGAATGGGAGATGTATCTATATATATTGAGAATAGATTTCATTATCGATACATTTATGGATTGTATTGATTCTAGATCAAAATGTCTAAGTGTATCGATACTTTGTGATAAAAGTATCAATTAAAATCCTTTCATAAACGATTTTCAGCCAATTTCACATATAAACAAGTTCAAACATGATTCAATCAATTTCATCATCCGTAGTTCATTTTTGATTGCACAGAAGTAATCCCTATCAAGTGGCTTAGTGAAGATATCAGCTAATTGAAGATTTGTGTTGACATATTCTAATAATACATATTCTTTACTAACATGATCTTTAATGAAGTAGTGACCAATTTTTATGTGCTTAATTCTTGAGTGATGTACAGGATTCTTAGTCAAGTTTATAGCACTAATGTTATTATATTAAATAAAGATTTGACTGAGTTCTAATATATAGTCTAGCAATTGATATTTAATCCATAAGAGTTTAGCACAACAACTACCTACTGAAATATACTTTGCTTCAATAGTCGACAATACAACTGTACTTTGTTTCTTGTTAAACTATGATACTAGAGCATTTCTAAGAAAATAACAAGTACTACTTGTACTTTTTCTATCCACTTAGCATCCTCCATAATCGGCATCCGAATAGCCTTTCAAGCTAGCTTACCATCTTTTTGATAAAACAATCCTATATTAGGTGTGGCTCTTAAGTACCTAAAAATTCGTTTAACCACTATAAAGTGTGATTCCTTGGGATTGAATTGAAATCTAGTACATACACACACTCCATAGTAAATGTCGAGCCTAGAGGCGATCAAGTAAAGTAGCGATCCTATCATGCCTCTATATTACTTTTGATTCATATTTTTTCCTATCTCATCTTTATCTAAAGAGGTAGAAGTGCTCATAGGAGTTTGAATAGGCTTACTCTCTATCATATCAAATTTCTTCAAAAGCTTTTTGATGTATTTTGATTTAGAGATATAAATTCCATAATTTGTTTGTTTAATTTAAAGTCCTAAAAAAAATTTAGTTCTCTCATTATGCTCATTTCAAATTCACCTTTCATAAAATTTGAAAATCCAATGCACAATGACTCATTTGTACTTCTAAAGATGATATTATAAACATAAATTTGAACTAATAAAATATCATCATCTTTGGTTTTAATATATAGTGTAGTATCAACACTCAATTTAACAAAGTTATGATTATATAAAATTTCACTAAGTCTTTTATACCAAACTGTAAGTGCTTGCTTTAAATCATAAAGTGCCTTAGTGAGTTTGTAAACATGATTTGAAAATTTATAGTTTTCAAAACCGAGAGGTTATTCTACATAAACTTCTTCATTTAGAAAGCCATTTAAAAAATCACTTTTGACATCCATTTGATAGAGTTTGAAATTCTTGTAATATGCAAAGGCTAAAAGCACTCTAGTGGCTTCTAATCTAGTTACAGGTGCATAAGTCTTATCATAATCTTGTTGGCCTAGTTGGCAACAACCAAGAGGAGGGTGAATTGGATTTTTAAAATTTAGCAATTAAAAACTTATGCAATGCAGTGCAATAATAAAACAATAATTAAAAAGAGAGAGATACAAACATAATTTTATAATGGTTCGGCAAATCTTGGCCTACGTCCACTATCTTGGATGCAAGTCACTTCCTCCAAGGTTCACCTAACTTCTTGTTTTGACGGGACAAGAAACAGCCAGTACACTCCTTCTAAGGTGAATGGTAACCTTACAACTTCTTTTTTACGGGTGAAGATAACCCAAAGGGATCTTCTTTAGTACGGGTGAAGATGTACCCAATACCAAGTTACAAATGTATATTGGATTTTTTGCTCTCACAGTAGAGCAGATATTTCAATAAGTTCTCACAAGAAAAATTTCTCTCACACAAGATTTAAAAGATTTACAGTAGAGAGAGAAAGATTATTGTTTACGTATATCAATATTAAAGATTATTATTTACGTATATCAATGTTGTTCAAGGATTTCTCATTGATATTGATTGCAAGTGATTATTGTATATCTCTTCACTGTGCATTTTCTATTTATATTTATCCTTTCTGTGAAGCAACACTTGTCCAACGGCTTGATTTTTTGCATTTATTGTTCGCCATTAATGCTGCAGAAGTTACCGTTGAGCTTTAAAAATAGAGAGTATCAATCTGTTTCTACATGTATTGATCTCTTTAAATAAACAATACAAATTTCATCCCGTATATCGATCTTCACTTTTTCAAGTATCAATATGTTTTTGCTAGAGTTATTTCTGAGTTTTAGTGTATCGATCTGTTGATGCAGGATATTGATCTGGTCAGCATCGTAATTATTTTTCAACTCTCTGTGAAGACTAAGTATCGATCTCTTGTCTCCAAGTATTGATCTGGTTGCCTCTGTAATTATTTTGCAACTTTCTGTGAAGACTATGTATCGATCTGCTAATCTCCATGTATAGATTTGGTTGCCTTTGTAATTATTTTATGACTCTCTATGAAGACCATATATCTATCTGCTGATCTCCATGCATCGATCTGGTTATATTGGTGATTTTATCTGAAGCTATTGTCTTAGCAAATATCGATATTCTCATTTCTTTGTATCAATCTTTCTTAATGTATCGATCTATTATTGATCTTGTATCGATCTGTTTGTCTCCGAGTATCGATCTGAAGGCTTTTTAATGCACTTGGACAGAAATTTGTTAAGTAATAATTTCAAGTATATTCATACATGATTTTGAGATACATTTAGGACATTTTTATTTTACTTAGACATTATCAAAAATATATGCATGTTAAGGTTTGATATTATCAATTTCTTTCATGATATAATCAAATCTATTCCTTTTTCTTAATTATACTCTTGTACTACTAGCTTAGCCTTATTTCTAAAAATGTTCCCATTCTCATGAAGTTTGTTCCTAAACACCCATTTTGTACCTATAGTTGGATAATCATTAGGTCTAAGTACTAATGTCCACACTTCATTTGTTTGGAATTGACATAATTCCTCTTGTATAGCCATTAACCAATTTTCATCCTCTAAAGCTTCTTGAATTTGTTTTAGTTCAATTTGAGAGACAAAAGCTAAGCTTTGAATTTCTTCTAAATTTTAATCCATCTGTTTTATCATTTTTCTAGTTTTGACCCATTGTGAGGGATCTCTTATTATTAACTTTTTTGGATGGTTAGATGCATATTTCCATGCTTTTGAAAGATCTTTATCGGTTTCCTCTTCTTCTACAATTTCTTTATTATTTTTTAAGGATGTATCATTTAAGTTCAAGTTTTCAAAGTTTTCAATAACATTTAATTCTTTCTATTTTTCTTTGGCAATTAATTTTGCTAAGTTGGGATCAAATTCATCAAATATTACAAGCACACTTTCTTCCATAACTTAAGTTCTCTTATTGAAAACTCTTTAAGTTTTGCTTTTGGATGAGTATCCTAGAAATATTCTTAGATCAGATTTTAGTTCAAATTTTTCAAGATTGTCTTTAGTATTAAGAATATAACAATTACATCGAAATACTCTAAAATACTTAATCTTGGATTTTCTTCGAAAGATTAGTTCATATGGAGTTTTGTTTAGAATTTTTTTTATTAGAACTCTATTTGATATATGGCATGCAGTACTTATAACTTCAACTTAAAAGTATTCAGGTAGATTATATTCACGTAGCATTGTTCTACTCATTTCTTGTAAGGTTCTATTCTTTCTTTTGATAACTTCATTTTGTTGTGGGGTTCTAGGTACAGAAAAATTGTGAGAATAACCATTCTCGTCACAAAAAATTTCAAAATTCTTGTTCATAAACTCCCCATATTGATTACTTCTAACTTTCACAATTTTATACCCAATTTCATTTTGAATATTCTTTGAGTACTGTTCAAATGTATTACTTTTGCTATCTAAGAAGAATACCCAAGTAAATCTAAAGTAATCATCAATCATTATATATGCATAGAGTTTTTTCTCCCAAAGAAGCAACTCAATTTGATCCAAAGAGATCCATTTATAAAAGTTTTAATGGTCTTACTGTGGAAACTAATTTTTTAGAATTAAAGGATATTTTGACTGGTTTTCCTAGTTGACAAGGACCACATATTTTGTCTTTTGTAAAGTTTAGATTGAAAAAGTCTCCTAACAAGCATTGTTTAGTTAATTTTTGCAAAAAGTCCATACTACAATGTCTTAACCTTCTATGCCACTTTCAAGAATCATCACTTAGAACTTGTAAACACATATCATTTAATTCATCCAAGTTTTCTAGTTTTATGATATATATATATATATATATATCATTATTTCTAAGTGCATAGTATAACTTATTTGTATGTTCATCTAACACTTAATAACCATTTTTGAGTAATACAACTTTATATCTATAATCACACAATTAACTAATACTAAGCAAGTTATATTTTAAACCTTCAACATACAAGACATCTTTAATTAAGATTAAATTGATATCAATGGTTCCAATACCTTTTACCTTACCTCGGTTTATCTTCGAAGATCATAGCTTTTTATTCTTCTTTCTTTAAATGGAGAAATAACATCTTGTTTCTCGTCATGTGTCGTGAAAAACCACTATCGAAAAATCACTTTTACTTGTACTTGTTGCTCTCCACATGTGATACCTACAAAATAGACAAGTTTATTTTGGTACCTAAGTGAGTTTAGGTTTATAAATATTAGTTCTACCCTTGAAGGTCTTGGTCATTTTAGCATGCATGATTTCCTTAAATTTTGTTCCCTTAAGTACCCACATCATCTTAGGTTCATTATGTGCATTTTTCTTATATCGACATGTGTTGATGCAATGCCCTTTCCTATTGCAATAATGACATATGATAGATGAGTTGTTTATTGAGTAGATTTCACAAAAAAAATTGCATAAGCTTTTTATTTAGTTTCTTGTTTGTAACCAAGTCTGACTTTATCAAAAACTAGTCTTTGGCTACTTAAAAGTCTATCTAAGAATTCTTTCCGTTGTGTAAATTTTGCTAATACTCCTTTAAGGGAAACTATTTCATCCTTTAAGATTTTGTTTTCATCTTTTAATGCATCAAAGTCCATAGACATGCTTGATTCATTTTTAAGCTCAAGTTCTCTAACTTTTAACTTTAATAAATTATTTTCTTTTAGCATTGTGGAATTCTTTTTCTTCACTTCTTTATGTTTAACATACAATTCCTGAAAATCATCTCTAAATTCTTCATATAATGCACCCAAATCATCTCCTAATGAGTTATTATTATCACTACTTGAACATGTATCATAATATGATGAATTTAGGTCTAGAAAGATTATTTCATCTTCTTGTTTTCCTATGAAGCAAAAGTTAACTCGCTCATTTTCTAATGATGAAATGCTCTCTTCACTGGATGAGTTATCCCATAGGCCTTTATTTGATGAAGTGCTATCTTCTTTTTTTGTCATTCTTATCTTTTCTTAGTAGACATTCGGGTCTTGTATGCCCTAATTTCTTGCACTCATAGCAAATTATTTCCCTTTCTTTTTCCTTTTCTTTCTCTTTTTCATTATTTCCCTTAAACTTTTCATTCTTTGAAAAGTCTTTTCTTCTCCAACTTCTTCTTTTAGGCCATTCTTTGTTAAGGTACTTTTTCAATTTCTTGGCCATGAGAAGAAATTTATCATCCTCTGATTCTTTTTCGCTTTCATCGTCTTCTTCTTCCTTTTTGGTGATCTTTAAGGCAACATTTTTCTTTCTCTTTTTCTCTATCTTTATCATCATTCTGTTTGCCTTCCAACTTATACATTATGAGTGAACCGAGAAACTCTTCGAGAGGTAATGTTCTCAAATTCTTTGCTTCTCTAATTGCTGTTACCTTTGCTTCCCAACTAAAAGGTAGACTTCTTAGAATTTTGGTGATAATATCTACATTAGAATAAGATCTATCAAGAGCTTTAAGTTCATTAGTAATGTCAGTAAAATGAGTGAACATATCCTTTATGCTTTCATGCAGTTTCATTTTAAATAATTCATAATTATGAACTAACATGTTAATTTTCAAGTCTTTGACTCCACTAGTTTCCTCATGTGTGACTTTTAACATATCCCAAATTAATTTGACTATTTCACATCTTGAAATCCTATTGAATTCAACCCTATCAAAAGCACAATAGAAGATGTTCATAACCTTTCCATTTAAGGTAAACATATTCCTCTCTTCGGGAGTCCACTTCCTCTTTAGCTTTAGCTTCCTTTCTCTAATTATCACATCCTCGGTTGTGAGTGAAAAATACCCATCTTCTATTATATTGAGGATTTCAAAGTCTAATGTTGTCAAGAAGATTTGCATCTTTTTTTTTCCAGTATGTGTAATCAGTCCCATTGAAGAATGATAGTCTATTTGTTGATTTTCCTTTAACAACTTGTACAAGGTTGCTGCTAGATGCCATTTTTGATCTATTCCTCATGGTTATTAATCATATTTCACTGAGTTAGGCTTTAATACCACTTGTTTGCCTAGTTGATAACTCTTAAAAGGGAGGTGAATTAGGATATTTAAATATTTAAACCTTAAAATTAATGTAATGTAGTATAACGAATAAAATAATAAAAAGAGAAAAGAAACACACCGTTTATAGTGGTTTGGCAAACTTAGCCTACATTCACTTTCTTGGTTTTGGATCACCATCGAAGTTCGACTATCTCTTTATTTCTTCAGGTCAAGTAAAACCCACTACAACTCTTTCTGAGGTAAAAGGTAACCGAACAACTTCTTTATTCGGGTGAAAGGTAACCCAATACAATCTTCATTTGATTCGAGTAAAGATTAACCCAAAGTAATACAATAATATATTTTTGTGTTTTATACTCTCACACTAGAGCTGATATATTAATGAGCTTGTACAGTTGATTTTCTCTCATAAGAATAAGTGAATAAACAAATTTATAATAGAGAGAGAAAGAGAATTGTTCATGTTGAATTTCAAGATTAAATAATCACTGATGCTTAAGATTGTACTCTATTGTTCTTTCCTCCTTAAATTCTTATATTTATACTTGTTCTCTTTTTGAAGAAGATTATGTCTAACGGTTTGATTAAGCGTATTTAATGTTTATCATAAATGTTGCAAAGGTTACCGTTGAGCTTTAAATTTTTAGGAGGTATCAATCCTTTTTGTCAGTGTATTAATCCGTTTGTGCGAAAAATGACTCTGAATTGGTCTTCAATCCCAAGTATCGATCCGTTTTCCTTATCATATTAATCTGGTTCATTTCGTAATTAATTTTCAACTCTCTAGAATTGAAACTTATCGATTTTTTCTATCTTGATATTAATCTAGTCTTCTTCGTAAATATTTTACAACTCTCTAGAACTGCCATATATCGATCTTCTTGAACTCAAATATCAATATGGTTTACTTTGTAAATATTTTTCAACTCTTTGGAATGCCAAGTATTTATCTACTTTGATTGGGTATCGATCCATTTGACTTAGTGATTTCATCTAAGCTTCTGCCTTTGCGGATATCGATTTCTTTACTTCTTTATATCGACCATCTTCAAGTGTATCAATATGTTTGCCAAGGATTTCGATTCGTTTACTAGAAACATCGATCATTTATCTTCAAGTATTAATATGTTACACTTGATTCACACTTCTCATAGAAAATTGTTTGGATTGAACACAAGTATATTGATATAGATTAAATTGACATCTGTATCACTTTGGTCATTATCAAAAGCACATTTCACATATTATGATATTATCAATTTTATATTTAACAATTACTAACATGATATCATTAACTTAGATAGTGGTGCAACACATCATCTTACTAACAATCTATAAAATCTGAATATTCATGGTGAGTTTTTCAGATTTGAAAAATTAATAGTTAGAAATGGTGACGGCTTGCATATTTTACATGTTGGTTTTGCAATCATACAATTCAAAATGCATCAAACACACATAAGCACCCTTTCAAAACCACTCTTTACTTGAAAAACTTTTTATGTGTGCCAAAAATTAGTAAAATTTAATAAACATTTCTTAATTAATTGCTGACAATGATATAATTGTTGAATTCTCTAATGCTTGCTATTTTATTAAGAACAATGAGATGATGAATGTGTTGATGAGAGGTATGGCTATGAAAAGGCTGTATAGATTACAACTGAACAACTCCTTAAATTTTTCGAAATCTCAATACCTGAATAATATGTTAGTGTTTCCAGTTTCAATGATTTCTTCATTACATGACCTTTGTGACTATGATTACTACAAATAAGAAATGTAATAAATAGTGTCACAATACCTCAGTGTAGTTATGATTCTTTAAAGTGTCAGTTGTGTTTTGCTTCAGAATTTTCTCATGTTTCCAAATCAATACCACAAGTGTATGTTAGTACAAACTCTTCTTCATCTGTCAATTTATACCACAAGAGATTTGGTCATCCAAATCCTAAGGTTCTGAGTCTTGTTTTAAAAGCATGTAACATGTCAAATAGTAGAAATAAGATGTCTTTACTTCAGTTCTATAATGATTGCCAAATGGATAAAAATCATAAGATGCATTTTCCAAGTTCAAGAATTAAAACTATTAAACCATTAGAGCTTTTATATACTGATCTTTAGGGACCATTAGGAACACTTTTTACAACTGGTTATAGATACTATATCAGCTTTGTTGATGACTTTAGTAGATACACTTGGATTTTCTTTTTAATCAAACACTCATTCTAAGGTGTTTAACTTGGTATCAGAGCTGTTATGGCTTATGCCAATATTTCGAGCTCATATAAAACTCAATGGATCTAACTATCTGACTTGGAAATCCTAAGTTCTTCCTTTGATCAAAGGCAATGGACTTGAAGGCTTTATCACAAAAGATTATACCTGTCCAGCAAGGTTTAAATCATAAAATGCTAAAGAATTGCCATTTGAAAATCCTAAATTCACATTGTGGAAGAGGTAGGATCAGCTGTTATTAGTATGGTTATTATCATCCATGAGTAAGTCAATTGTTAACTTGGTGATAGGGTGTAAAACATCTCGAGAGGTATGGAAAACACTTGCCAATCAGTTTGAATCTCAATTCAAAGCAAAAGTGCTTCAACTAAGATCTTAACTTCAATTAACAAAGAAAGATGGGATGTCAATAACAGATTACTTCATGAAAATGAAGAGCATTTCAGACAATTTATCAGCTACTAAATCACCTATTACAGATGATGATTTTGTATTGCACTTACTTGGAGGTCTTAATTGTGAGTATAATTCAATTGTTATTCTCTTAATAGGAAAGAACGAAGATTTAAATTTGCATGAGATCTATTCCATTCTACTAACTCATGAAAGCAGAATTCAACAGCAAAATGAGAGAAATTTGAACACAAATCAAGGAGTATTTGCTGCAAACTACTTTCAAATTAAAAATTATTAGAAGAAAAGAAGAGTTCAGCAGGGCTTCAATGACTCTTTTAAACAAATGAAAGGTGGGCGAGGTAGAAGAAGTTCATCTGGCAGAGGAGGACAAAGTGGTAAACCATGGCCTGGTGGAAGAGAAAACTTAACGTCTCTTTGTAAAATCTGTAACAAACTTAAACATACAACAAACATATGTTATCAAAGATTCAATAGAGAATATGTTCCTCAACAATAAAATCAGTCTTACTAATCAAATGTCAACAGTCAGTCACAAATCCAGAATCAAAACCTTAATCGAGGAATAAACTAGAATTTAAGAGCTACATATATTTCAAATGCTTAGAAAAATTGCTTTAGTGTAGATGAATGATGGTATCTGGATAGTGGTGCAACTCACCACTTGACTAACAATCTCAGTAATCTGAACATTCAAGGTAAATTTAATGGTTTTGAAAAGTTAATAGTTGGTAATAGTGAAAGTTTACACATCTCTCATATAGAATCTGTAATCATACATTTTAAAGGCAATCCAAGAATGACCAACCATACATAAAAACCTGTTCTTTACCTTAGAAATGTTCTATATGTGCCATAGATCACCAAAAATCTTATAAGTATCTCTCAATTAACTGTCGATAACAATATAATTATTAATTTTTTGAAGCCTGTTGCACAATTAAGGATAAGAAAATGAGGAGCATTCCGCTAAAAGGTGTGGCTTCGAAGAGGCTGTATAAGTTGCAGTTGTGTTCATTTTCTTCATATTTATCATCCGAAAATCAAAATAATGTTCGTAAAGGTCCAATGTCAATGTTTTCTTCCTTATTTTACTGTCAAAATAATAATGCTCACTTAATTTGTAATGAGCATCATTTAAAGTTTCAAAACAATATGCAAGCATCCTTATCAAATAATCAACTGTGCACAACTAAGTTGTCTCATATCAATAAGTCATCTGAGTTGAGTGCATCATCTATTGATTTATATTATAGAAGGTTTGGACATCCAAATCCCAAGACACTGAAAATTGTACTACAAGCATGTCAAATGCCAAAAGAAATAAACACAATTTCCACTCTTCAGTTTTGCAATGCCTGTCAATTAGGGAAGAGTCATTTACAGCATTTTCCAAATTTAACAATCAAGACTACAAAACCCTTGGCTTTGTTGCATGTTGATCTCTAGGGTCTATCCTCCACCTTGTCAATTGTTGGTTATAGATATTATATAAGCTTTGTTGATAATTTCAATCACTATTGCTGGATTTTTCCTTTAATGCTTAAATTAGAGGCTCTTTCTACATTCATTCAGTTCAAATTATTGATTGAAAAACAACTTGAATGCCAAATCAAAGCATTGCAAACTGATTTAAGGGTTGAGTTCTTAGCGTTCTCAAACTTTCTTCAATCGAGTGACATTAAGTTCATACACTTATGCCTTCACAGCCATCTTCAAAATAGAGTGGTAGAGAGAAAATATTGAAGCATAGCAGACTTAGGTCTCACATTATTAGCTCAAGGATCTATACCTCTCCATTATTGGTGGGAAGCTTTCCACACAACAATATATCTTCTTAACAGACTTCCTAACAAAGTGTTAAATGATTCATCTCTCTTTCAAAAGCTACACAATACTCTACCAAATTATTCTTTTCTAAGAGTATTTGGTAGTACCTATTATCCATATCTTAGGTGTTACAACACTCACAAGTTAAATTTTCACTCTTTTAAATGTATATTCCTAGGATATAGTCCTACTCACAAATGATACAAATGCTTACATACATTAAGAAAAGTCTTCATTTCTAAGAGTTTGGTGTTTAATGAAAATCAATTTTCATTTCAAGAAAACTTCTTGTCTTCAAAATATGTAAATGTTTCAACTGAAAATCCTTCAAATTATTTACCTTATATGTCATCCATAATTCCTACTACTTATAGTTCATCTTCTTTTCCGTCAATGTCTTCTTCTTTGCAATTCTTATCTCCTCTCATGCCACAATTTCAAAACACACATGATTTATCTTCTCAGCAAGCACAGGTACTTCCTTCTTCCTTTCTTGCTTCTGCCATCAATATTGCTCCATTGAATACTCATCCTATGCAAACAAGATCAAAACATGGGATCTTCAAGCTCAAAATTTATCTTTTAAATTCATTCTCTTTAAATCCAAAACCTAAGACAGTAAAACAAGCATTGCAAATTCATGCCTAGAAGGTTGCCATGTAGGAAAAATTCGATACACTTTCCAAAAACAACACATGAGAGCTTGTTCCTTTTTCTCCTTAGTACAAAGTTGTTGGCAATAAATGGATATTCAAAACTAATTATAAGTTTGATGGATTTTTATCTAAACTCAAAGTAAGACTAGTTGATAATGGATTCTTGCAGACACTTGGTGTAGACTTCTTTGACACCTTCAGCCCTATTATCAAAGCCTCCACTGTCATAATAATCTTGAGTTTAGCTGTCTTAAATGGCTGGTCAATTCGACAATGCATTCCTTAATAGAAGCATTTTAGAAGCAGTTTTCACGCCTCAACCAGAGTGGTTTATTGATGTTAGGTATCCTTATCCTTTATGTAAGTTGAAGAAAGCCTTATATGGCTTAAAACAGGCGGCAAGAGCCTTGTATGACAAACTAAAGGATATTCTAGTTCTTTAGGGATTCAAAAAATCTAGTTCTGATACCAAGTTAGAAAATGTAGTAACAACACCTATTTGTTTTTTAAGAAAATGTAATACACAAAAGAGAATTGAAAATCAATACATGTTATTTTATTGAATTCTTCCTTCATTTTTTACATTTCAGAATACAATACAAATTAATACACGAGATACAAAATTGTACTAGTGAAAATGGAATATGAAAATTTCTACATTTTACAATTGTATCTTACCAGCTCAGCTTAACTAATTTTCTGTTATTTTTCCAGCTCAGTTTAACTAACTCTTCCAGCTTGGCATACTAGCTAGCCTGACTGAATGAGCTAAGATTTGCTACCAACGAACTCCATTAGAAATGTTGCTGATTTGTTCCTTGCTTTCTTGATTACTAATGTTATTCATCCATGGTGCTGATGCTCTATTTTCCTAACAATGAGAATAGGAGACATGGAGGATGTAGAGTGTATTTTTTTATCAGATGCCCGGGAAAACTATTGTTTCTTATCCAATTTGATATCAAGATACAACACGAATAGTGATCTTGAATTAGGGAGCAACATTTTTAATCTGGCCATTTAAGAATATGGTTCATGGAATGTCTTATATCTTGTTATGTTTATAACCATAGGTTTGATCATAACATATTAAGCTCGTATTATGATTCATCAAATGTTAATTACTACTTTGATTAATGTGCTAGGAAGTGGATTGATTCCTATGTTAAGAAAAATGAGTTTGAATTATCGATACTGTTTGGCAATAACTTTAACAAAAATGATTTCAAAATGTAGAGATGTGGAAATTTTCACAAATGTACAATGGTCTGCTTGAACAATTTAATAGTCTACTAAAGGACCGCTTGGATTGTATTAGAACTGTGACAATTGAGATAAGAATGGTTCATCACCACCTTAAGTGAATTCAAATGTGAAAAATAGACTAGCAGATTGCTTACACATGGAGAACAAATGTTACATACCGGTAAATCGGTATCGTGATGGCATAGAGATAAGAATATCCTACCCCTATAAGCCTCAAACAAAAACCTGTATATATGACCTATAATGTAAAGAACTACCAATCATATGCATGAACTCACACAAATACTAAGGGCTCCATGCCCATCAACACAATTTCAGACATAAACCAGGACACTCATAAATAAAAGAGTATATGCACACATATCAATATGCACAGAAATATAAAGAAGACACACTCATAATGTGTATACATAATTAGGCGTCATGCCTAATGTACAAAATAGACACAACATTAACTCCTAGGTGACTGCATGGAGAATCTGGAATCCCAATGCTCTTCACGAATATCTCCTAGAATCCTCACCTAGAAGAAAGTCTTGCACTTACGGAAAACTGTGATGGGGTGAGTTTTGGAAAAAACTCAGTGAGTGGATACTGAAATAAAAATTTTAAATAAATTCAGTTTCGACATAAAATATGTTTAAACTTACAATCAATTTCAAACATAAATCATATTAACATGACATCCACTGCATGTTACAATAATTTCCAGAATTAAAATTTTAAATTGTCAAATGAAAACAGAATAATATGCAGTGATGTGTACAGACTTCGGGTCAGATATCAGACCGCCCTTCGCCCCTTACTTCTCACATGTACCAATACCTTCACATAACACAAATCAGAATGTGCTTTCAATGCACATAAACTCCCCCCTTTATGTCTCCCGGCTAGGGTTAAGTAAAAATTAAAGTAATGGTTAATATACTGTCATAAATACAGAAAACAGAAATAAAATACAATTCAAAATACAATGGCCTCCCCTGACCTCAAAACAATATATCAACAACTTCTTCTCAACAATATGCAAATATAGCTCAAAACAGATCTCATTTTCCATATAAAACAGAATGTAAATCAATTTATACATAAACTATTCCTTATTTCGGAAAACATTAAGTTTTATAAAAAAAATTAAAAGAATGAAAAATATGTAAAAATTCACTCATAGGTGTCGCAAAAAACGGAACAAAAATTCGATCACTTGGGGCTGGATGGCCGCTCTCTTGGCGTATCTATAACACATTTATATTAATTATTAACATATTAATTGAAGTGTATATGTTTAAAATTTAACTATGTCATTGATGTATAACAAGAATTTTTCCCCTTTTTGAATTTTATTTTCTTCTACAATCCAAATCTAACGACTAATAATCAAAGTGTTAATTATATTTAATTCACTATTACTAACCAATTCCATACGATAACATATTATTTCAAAATATAAATCAAGCGCAACAATACTGTCAGTATTCATATTTTTTGACAAAATTTAATTTTATCTAATCTATTAACTAATCGGTTTAATCCTAACCTAACAAGTATAATCTACAAAAATTGTCTTAGATGAACATTATTTTTCAGCATGAACAGTACCCCCGTGATGAACAGTAAATTATCAAAAAATGCATAAATACAATAATAACGAAGTTAGAAATCATATCAAGGGGTCAATTTAATCCTAAGATGTCCAAATTGCAAGTAATTTTAAAATTCTCTAATTTGTGAATAGTAGTGCTATTCTTCTCCTGGCTCAATCGTTAACCGAATCGTTTGAAATTTAACCTGTGTCGTGTACATATGATTTGTAGTAAGAAACGGAAGTTTAATCGATTAAAATTGGAGTAATTTGAAGGAAATTGAAAAAAAATTAAAAACCAAGCAAAATGAGGTCCTGGAAAACAAAACTAGAGTAGAATGCATTGTAAGGTTCTCAACCAGCTTTAATTGAGATTAAAATTTGTAAAAATTACACATTTACCCTTGAAAAATTAAAAGGAGCTTAAATAAAAAAAGAGTAAATATGTCATTTAAATTTTTCATATACATATACTATGTTTTATACTTTAATTCTCTCTCATCGAATCTCGGATTTGACTCAAATTTGATTCATATCAATGATTATTGAGTTCTCTTTTCGTAGAAACAAACCGTTTATCAATCGAAATTTGTAATCAATGCTAATTTTGGTTTGAAGGTCAGGTGCGCGAATAAAGTTTTAAGAAATTTTTCTAAACTTAATAAATTGTTATCAAATCACTCCCAATAGCTAATTAAGTATTAATACAATGTTGTTAGCTCAGTTTTAACACCTCAACATAAATTTATAAAATGATCAAATTACTTATGATATATAAAATGACTAAAATGCTCTTAGTTTAAATTTTGGGATATTACAACAAACACACTTTCTATATAAAGTACTCTTGTGTGGATTACACTCTTAATTTGGATAAATTTTTAATGCCCTCGCCTTTGAAGTTTTTGGGGTTTGCCTGTTTTCTATGTTATTATGAAGACTTGGTTTTTAACTATTTTCATATTACCTTTGTGGAGGAAACCATGTCATCTTTACATCAATTTCTTTCCATACATACATGTATAAGTTTTGTTTTGATTATATAACAATGTAGGGAAATGAATTCGGCGAAACCACAATCGATCGATTAGTAAAGAGATACTTTATTTGTAGTTCAGCTTCCATCAGAAAGCAGACGTGCAAGATTTTCATTTCTTTAGTTAGCATTTTTATTCTGATTAATTTTACCTTTTCAAAGCGAACGTTATAGTCAGTAGAAAAGTTGCACGGTATGATAGTTGTAATGGAATTGTTCTTGTAATATATGGTTTCAAGAAAAAGATTCTAAAAAACTCAACATTACTTGTCAATTTTGAAGGTGGGACAACGTCTCTTCACGTTGATAATGAACTCAGACGAAAACGAATTTCGAGATTCTTGAATTGAAAGGTGATTGAACCATTTAGTTACAAGTTTGTCAAATCTAATGCGTGGTTATAATTCTCACAGGTTTTATGATCTGGGCTAGATTGTCAATTGGGCTGCACGAGTTGATTCATTTGGACTTTCTTGTTACTAAACAACTCTTTTTGGTGTAGCCAGTGTGGTCATAAGCTTGTGTTATGAAATCATTACGTGTCGAATATTTGTCGTGAAATAAGTGATATTTATTAAAAATTAATATTTACCAAATATTTTAGTGTTGTGATTCCTAAACAAAGTTATAATAAACTCACTTGATATCAAATATAAGTTAAAAAAGTGGTTCTTATAAAAAATTGGTGTTTGTCAAACTCTTTATTTGTTGTTCTTTTAAAGCATAATAAAATTACGATAATTTTAAATGAAATTTTAATCAAATAGAATAATGATACAACAAATTTAAAAAGTTAGAAAAAAAATGTCAAACCTAAAAATAAAAATTATAAAAGAAGGTTCTAGAAATTGTAAAAGCGGGGTTTTGGGCACATAATTGGTTGCAGACAACCTAACCCATATAACGGAGGATTCTCTGTGTCTTTTGTCTTAAGTAATCTTGAATTCCAAGTAACTTACAAAATTTAGGCATGAAGAATTTCAAATTTCAATGAAGAAAGTCGGGACATTTTGACTCTTTCTTGAAATTCAAATCAATCAATCAAAACCTTAAGGAATAATTGGTTTGAATGAATAATTGGTATTGTAATAAGACATGGAAAAGCAAATACCAAAATATAAATGGAGTACTCAATAATATGATAGAAAAATAAATATATGTCCTAATAAATTTGATATATCTATCAACCAATCACAATCTGCAGCTTACTAATTAAGAGAGAGATGGTTACTTGTATTGGATTATATCATTGTTGTTTCGATTGCTTGTATTATTTTTTTGTTCAATTTAAGCCATCCAAATAATCAAAATTTAGTTTTGGCCTTAATACAAATGCAATGAGTAAGTACATCAGGTATGTAATATATATATATATATATATCATAAGCTTTTAAAGTAGGATAATATCTCTAATGTTTAAGGATTATGAACTAAAAATTGTAAATGAGATAGTAGGGTGGTCAAATATTGAAGATCCTCTACGAAAACTTAGAAAAGAAAATAAATTACTAATTTTAGTTAGGGATGGCAATTGGGCTGTGTTGGGTTGGGCTTTACAAAGTCCGGGTCTGGTCCGGCAACAAATATATAAAGCTTAAGTTTATAAAAGTTCGGTTCAAATAGGATTGAGGTCGGACCGGGCTTGAACCCAAGCTGGATCGGCTTTTGATGGGCCTGGTTTTTTTTCAATTTTTTTAAATAAAATAAAATAAAATCTTTTTAAACATATCAAATTTTAAAATTTTTATAATCTATTTAAAGTAAAAAATAATACTAAAACGTATTAAAAATTTTAAAAATTATAAAAATTAATAACATTATTTATATTAAATTATTAACATATAATACAATCACACAAGTTTAAATATATATTAAAAGTTCAAGTATCTAATATATATTTTCAATTAACTTGAAGTATAAAAATACAAGAGTATAGTTATAAAACTAAATGTAAACAATTTAAAACACAAAAATTTATTTTTTTAAGAATTACATTACTTAAAAATAAATTTAAAACAATATAAATAAATAAATTTATTTTTTTCAATCTGAATCAGGTCACATCCAGGTGTCCACAATAATATTTAGGTCTAGGTCCGGAATAGTACGGGCTTAAAAATTAAAATAATTCAAACCCTTTTTTATGCCAAACTTAGACTTTTTTACCATCCCTAATTAATTTTGGTAAGGGTGGTGAACACTTACTAAGGAGGTTTGGTCCGATTTAAAAAAATAAAAGAAAACAAGAAGCAAGACGTGTAATCAGAAAGCATGCCAACCTGAAAATTTTGCTTTCGGTGATGAACAAAATAGAAGTAGAACATAAGAAACAGAAGCAAAAGTTTTTGTCGGTAAAGGTTGGCAATTCTGTCGCCAGGTTTTATTTTAATTCAGATGTAATATTATTGGTACCAACCTTCCAATTTTAGAGCTGAGTTCTCTGTATGATCTAGAAGTCGAATTAGGCAAAACTATTTTTAATTTCTTTCTTTATTTTCCTTCTTCTTCACATGGGTATTTAGATTTTGGTAGCAACATCAGAAACTGGCAAAATCGTGTTGAAATGATGACATAAAATTCAGCCAGATTCGTTGTGGATTTTTTTTTTTTTTTTTTTTTTTTTGCGATTTATTAATGACCCAAATGTTGCAAATTAATCAACCAGGATGACCGAGAAATAAAGTTACTGAAAAATATAGAAAATTAATTAAAAATGATTCACAGTTTTGTTCATTAAATTTCTTGTTGCTATTATTTTTTAAATCTCTTTAGATTTTATGTAAGAACTTGGTACAAGAACAAGACCATTTTATCTAACTTTTTATTTTTTCGGATGCTTCATACACATTAAGGATATCAATATCGAAAAAAAAAGGTATGTATATTCACATTCAATCAATAAAATTATGGTATGTATATTCACATTCAATCAATAAAATTATGTCATATATATATATATATATGATCTAGTGAAGAACGTTAATTACTCTATAGAGCATAATTGCATATGTAATTTTGTAATACCTTGTGAATAAAGTTGAATTAATTAAATAGCTTCAAATAATAGTATTTTCTTTATATACAGAATTTTTTTTATTAAAAGTTTTTGGAAGAATGAAATGCCATATGACAAGTTGAGTATGGACATGAAATAATTAAATAAAAAAAATAGAGAAGTGGGGGAAAGCAGATAGCCACTTGAGTAATCCCAAATATGGGAGGGAATCCGACATGCACCCAAATTAAAATGAATTCTTTATAATATTTTAAGTTCTTTATAAAAAAAATGTGAAAGAAGATCATCACATCACTTGTACTTAATCAATAATTCATGCACGATGAAATGTATGGAATGTTCTAAATGGAATAGAGGCTGGAAATCCCAAAGACCAAATATAATTGAAGGTATTACTTACTTTCTCTAATTAGAATGTTTAATCAATTAATATATTTTTTATATATAATTTAATTAATGTGACTTTCATTCATCCTTTTTTCAGGATAATTGATTCTCTCTATCTTCATTCAAGAAAATAATGCAACGATATCTTTGTTATCCAGAAGAACGTAGACTTTCCCCACTTAGCCTTCAGGTTGATAACGTTTTGGTCCACCATTAATTTTGATATATGGGTTCTTAACTTTGCTAAAAGGATTTGATTATGTTCACTTTCAAAAATTAATGTTAGAAAACTCCACCCCCTATCCAATTGAATCTTAATAGGATAGCAAATTAAATAATTAAATCTCATGCAACTTGATTTGATTAATTTATTTCATCATAATTGCATATCTCATCTTTTAAGATAATACTCATACACTATTCACCAGTTAATATTAATATTAGGAATGAAAATTCAAATTTTCATGTAGTATTAAATAGAGGTAAATCCGGACCTAATTCGTTTTAAGAATTAAAAATTATAATTTAATACGATTATTATATAATTAAAAAAATTATAATTGTGTCATTCACTTAATATATACTGATATTAAATATTTTATTCACATATCAATTCATTGTAATATAATATAATGTAATTGATCAAATATTTCTGTATCAAATTAAATTAATAGTAAGTTAATAAATTGTGTATTTGAATATAAAATTATTACAACAATCATTTCGTGTTTAAAGATGATACAATTATTTGTTTAAATATTTCTCTCATTACCCAATATGATAATACAATATCATTGGTAGTAATTAGATTTTAGGTCTCAAATCTCATAAGAGGAAAAGAGAGGAACAATACCGAACTAACAAAAATCTTATAAATGATATAGTCTCAATTTGCTTGCATCCCCAACTACTTTTAAATTCAAAATAAAAAGATAATAAGAATCATACCAATTTCAATGTGTCACATCTATAGATTCTCAATACAAATCAAAATTTGTAAACATCTCATATATTTAATTTCATTAGATAGAAGAATTCAAAAACATGTTTGGCTACATGTTTGAAACACCTTTTCTTGAAGAATTACCTAGCTCATAGGTTACCAAATAAGAGAATGATCAAAACGTCATTAATGCTACATGAAATTGCGTCCACTAGTTGGATTCGTACTCCTCAAGTGCGTGTATTTATATTAAATAAATGAAATGTTTTTGGCCGTGGAATAAGTTTGTCCCTATCCCTTAATGGAATGATATAAATTCTGAGAAGCACTTTCTACCAGGAAGCACTTAAATAAGAGTCCTTTCTTTGAGGGAACTTTGTAGCTTTTCAAGCCGCAAATATATACCAGCTCTCAATTAATTATGATACAGGGTTGATAAGAAACTAAATGGTCCCCATGAAAACACTAACATATTAATTATTTTCTCTCTTGATTAATTTTCTTTGATCGCCAAACATATAAATTAGCTGGTAAAAGTATTATTTGACATACTGCTTTTTGGAAAATGTTTTGAGAAACATGGGCAACATGGAATGTTGTTCTCAAAATGTTTTTTCTGCTTTCTATATTTTAAATCAGTGAAAAAAAAATGTATTTCATCAAACTATATATCGTGTGCTATAAGTTTATCATTAATTTCTGTGAAAATGTTTTCTAAAACAAAAACCAAACATATAATAAACTACTTGTTGGGCGAAAGAGACATAACACAAATGTATGTTATAATTTACTGTCGAAGCCAATAAATTTGCAGGACACAAAATCATATGACAGGACCAACTCAGCCAAAATTTAATTACTGCTACAAGTTTCAATAGTGCAAGCA